>OY998147.1:21549962-21666292 GCA_963921925.1 Sphagnum tenellum | reverse complement strand
GGGTCTTGCTGTTGAGCTCTGAACATTCGGGAGTCCCGGAGGACCCCAAATCGCACTTTTTCCAAGTGTTGGGCTTCACCCCCACACTTGGCCAAAGTAGGGTTGCGACACGCTTCCTGCCATCCTTTTCTTGCACTTCGTTTTCGGATCGAATGGCATTCCCATGGCCTAACATTTTATTCCCAAACGTTTCAAAATCTCTCTCAAGTCCTTTCTTTCGTTCGTGTGAACGACTCTTTTGTCACCGTTCCTTTTTAGCTCCATCCCCCCCCAAGAAATGCCGCTCCCCGCGGTTCGAACTTGGTTGCGTAACTTGCCCGGCCCTAACCTTGCCTCGCCCCGTTCCAGCTAACCAAACCGAAATACTTATCTTACCCTAATACCCTAGCCTAGACTAACATTTATTTTAATTCCCTGAAACCTAACCTAACTTAACTACGTACTTGCTCTAATGTAGCCTACCCTAACCTAACCTAACTTATCCTAACCTAACTTAAGTTCGCGCAGTATAACCTCGCCCCGCCTAAGTATCTACCTGTCGCAACCCTACTTTGGCCAAGTGTGGGGGTGAAGCCCAACACTTGGAAAAGTTGGGATTTGGAGTCCTCCGGGACTCCCGAATGTTTAGAGCTCGACAGCAGGACTCAAAACACCTCGCATCGGGGTGTTCTTGATGTCATTGGAAAGGTCTTGAAGCGTAGATATCGAAAATGGCCTCGCATTGGCCATTTGGACATCTGTCGCCCAAGTTATGGGCAAAAGAAGGGCCGGGAGTCAAACTGGCAGTTTGACTCCCGACCACCAAAAGTCGGGAATCGACCCCTTCCCGAAGTCCGAATTGGGAGTGCGATACGTCGTTGGAAAGATCTCGACGAGGGCTACAACTTTGGTTCAGACCTCGTTGCGATCCAACTCCGCAGTCGGGAGTTATGGCCGTTCAAAGTTCCGGGAGTCCCGCCGGGACGATTTCGGGACAACTCCGGGACTCCATTTCGGGAGTCTCGGGAATTTGTGCCATTTGGGTGTAGCCCCCACAACGTGGCGCAGAGTATACTATAGGGAGTATGGTGGTGGCATACTCCCGAGCCAAGGATGTGGTGAGTCCAAGTGAGTCCGGGTCCCCGTGGCTTGTTCCAACACCAAAAGAGTGCAAATGGATTCTAACCAACTTGTGTTGGTTTGTGATGCAGGTTCGTGTGATCTAAAAGCTTGATCTCTTCCTAGTCTAATCCCGGGGCTCCCAACTCGACCCTCTACCCCTTTCTAGAGTTGGAAGCCGGGAGCGTGCTACCAAGTCTCAATTCCGCAACTTGACTTTGGTGAGACCCTCAAGTGGGTTTCACCCCCGTGACTTGGGAGCGCGTCACTACCTAAACAACTTTAAGTGGCCTAAACAAGCCTCAGCTGCTTAGGCCCACTGTATTTACGTAACTTAATACGTTCGTTCATTTCCTTGCCCATCTACCCTACACCTACCTAGCTCTACGTTACCTACGTACGTCTAAGTAACCCTAAATCTTAGTCAAATACGCCTGGGCTACGAAGTACCTTGGTTTTTAAAATATTGTTTTATTCCAACTTCCGTTCTTCGAGGTAAACCCTATTCCGCTACCTCATCCAAAATTTCGCCTAAATGGCTCTTATTACCTCGGCACTTACGCCCCATTGCCGCTTTCTTTTTAACGTTCGTTATGTATTTTCCATGTTATGATGCACTTACTTATATATTTTCCAAACTTCAAAGCTAGGACACAAAATATGGGACAAGTTTTGGGTTCTAACCCGATCGAATGTACTAACCCGTATTAATAAAATAGCTAGGCAATTGGGTTAGGCTATGTTAAGTTAAGGGTCTACGTCAAGTTAAGCTACATTCAACTAGGTTAATCTACGTGCTTCTACGTTCAATTAAATTAGGTTAGCTCTTACCTTTACGTAGTTTCGTAGTTTCGTACTTCCCTCCCATGTGTTAAAATGAGGCTGACGCTCATATCTACTATTCGTTAACGACCTTTGTGTACGCTGAACACCATAAAGGATTCGAAACGAAATAATGACTAAAGTACTATATTCGTTCCTTTGACGTTGGGTTCAAACACATCCTAGGAATCCATAATATATAACATTAATTTCATCCTACATGAATTTGAACGTTGGAAAATAATGAACTATGAATTTGACCTTGGGGTTCCTTGGAAAATCGAATTACTTCCTGGAAATTAATCTTTCTTGCATCGCAAAACTTGCCTCGCGATGATTTAACCGTGGAAGTCGTGTTCGATCTATTTTCTCCTAGGTTTGTACTTTCTATGCATACATTTTTTGCATCCCCACGCCTGTTGCGTTCGTATGATGCTCGCACCAAAAAAGGTTACGAGCATAAATGATATTTAGTTCGCACAAAGATGTTGATAAAATGTTTTCTACCGTGGAAACGCGTATGTACCGCATAACGATTGTGCATCCGGTATACCGGAAAACGAATGAGATGTTCCTTGCTTTTGTGAACTTTCTTTCTACGTAGCATTCGTGTGATGTTGACATGACGAGTTCGTTGTTTCCCTATGATAATAAAACGAATGCAAAATTCGATAGTTTATTTAAATTTGGTTTATGATTCGTTGATGCAAATTGAGCTGAATTCGATAGGCTGAACATAGGATCGCATTCAATTATTTCCTTGCAAATGAAAAGTACGACGGGTTGTTCCGCTTGAACGTAGTTCCCGTTCCTTACAAACTATTCGGGCGACCCGATGCCAAAACTTCATTCTACTGGATTTAATGTGTTTCCTATTATATTAACTCTTATATAATTTACTAATCTATTCATTTATACACGCTTGTTTCTGTGTATAATCTATTGTTGGTGCCTTCTGATAAATTGAACGTTATCAGATGAATCTACTGTTTTGTTTCAAAGATGAAACACGAATGGACCCTAGTTTAAAGGGCCCCTGTGTTGTTATGGCACACAAAGTATATCGGTGCATGATAAGAAACATTGCCAGTTTACTTTTATTCGAGGAAAAATATGAGGTTATCGATTATTTAATTCCGTAGTTATATACAATCGATGACAGAATAAAATAGCAGTTGCCATTGTCGCATGTGGGCTGCACCCATTACATATCACTATTCAATCCAACAATCTGCCGGTACATCTCTAATACTTCCACTGAATTCTTCTGGTGTAAGCTCTTGTGTCAGATTGCCCGCAACGGTTTCGTAGAATCTCCACCTAGTCAAAGAGAAAATATAATATGTGAAAAATGACCCCCCGAAACAAGGTAGATACTGCACTAAAATGGTGTTCAAAAAGTTGCAAAAAGGATAAACCTCCGATGGATAATATGGCTCCTTGTTAGACACTCATGTCGCTGGCTCATGATTTTCTAAGCCAAACTCACGGGAGCTGGTGTAAACTCGCACGCTATATCCTAATGTTGAAGACCCTTCCCTGAGACTCGATTCAAAGTTTAAAACCCCTAAAACAAGGCCATCGAGCTCTCTGTTCGCCGCAGTTAAGACACAGGTGTGACATGAAAGAATGTGGAAAACGTGGTCTCATTTACAACATTGCAAAGATCTACATGAGTATTGCAAAGTTTTCCGTACTTACGATTTAAGTCGAGTTGAATAAAACTGAAAGTAATCTAATGAGGTTCTATAAATTTCGGATCTGACCACAAATCGATAGCAATAAAGAGAGAGAGAGGAGGAAAAAGACGAGCCGACTCTTAGAACAGCAAAAAGACTGCAGACTGGTTTGAACGACGGTGACACTTACACATAGGTTCGGTGACCGTCCACAGGAACAATTATAATAGTGAAACCCTACCATAACATCCTCACCGGCTCCCGGCAATGGGTTCCGATCAATGTCGTCCATTCGTGTTGTGAGTTTCTGTCACAAGACTGGCAGTAACATAAGACTTAACGTGATGCTGCCTAGTTCCACAAACGACAAAAGAGATATCTTCCCTAAGAGTAGAGAAATCTCCATTCTCACGATGAAGAAGAAATCGCAAGGTTAACTTTTCCTCAAGAAGCCATATAAAGAACCGAACAAGGGAAGACAGAAACAAACAAAAAAACAAAAAACAAGCACCGGTATGAACAAAAGTGCCGGTCTCACACCTGTTCAGGGACCATCCACAGTAGTAAGTATGATAGTGACTTAACCACCACAACTTCCCCGCTGAGTTCATCGGCTCCCTACAGTGGGTAAAGGTCGACAACGAGCACCTACCTACAAACCGAGTTTCTGCTGCAATTCCAGAAGCAACAGGAAGACTCGGCCATACTGCTGGCCGACAACAGACCATGACAACGATGACAAGACAAAGAAACAAAGAAAGACAGAAAGGGAAAAGAAAAAACTCAAAGAAAAGACAAAACAGGGAAAGACTATGAACCCGTGGGCTTACAAAAATATCCTCGCTTACGAGACCAAAAACAAAATCATTCTGAAAATGCCAAAAGTAGAAATTCCAAACAGGAATTTTCCTTTAAGAAGCCACCCTCTGGTTCTCTTCGGGAGAACTTTTAAAGGGTAGCCTTTTGCCTTCGGAAAGACAATAAGACTGACCATCTGGAAGACAAAAAACTTCTTACGACTACAAAGTCTAAAAAATCTGTAATTCACTATTGATAACCCCCGGTTTGGCAGTCCTTGAGATATTGGACTGAACATGAGGCATTCCTATCATTTCAATACCTGCATATTCTAGATGAGAGCGTTTGTCGAAAATGTCACAGGATAAACCTAGGGACTTTGACTCTCAGCTAGCTGCAAGAAATTACAAGAGAAGCCTTTAGATGTACGGTTCAACTTACAAGATGTTTTTGGGTATATGCCGCTACCAAAAGAGTCCTGGTTAAGGTGCGTGAAGTTCACAAAATCTGGAAAATCCGGAATAAAAGGATTATCCACAAACCTATGAACCGGGTACAATCTATGAAGCACGACAGGTCGTGTGTTGCTTTTCGAGAGACGCTCCATGAAATCAAACACATAGGTAAAGAGATAGAAATTAGCCAAATAAACTACACGATTGGTACCGACGGGGATACCGATGGATTGTCTATAAACACCCTGACCAAAACAAAGAAACAAAATTGTCTAATAACAAATCCGGCCGAGGGATCAAATCTGAAGCCTTCGTGACTTTGAAGCTATGAAGGTTTTCAAACAAATACATCTTTGATTTATTTTTCGGCCACAAAAAGCTAAAGTTTGAAGCCGTTTTTCGAGCCATCAAAACCTTTAAACGATGAAGCTTCGGCATCCAACTAAACGTTTTGTTTATCAGGACTCTCGTACGAGCTTATTAGATCCCCTAGGTCAATTTTAGTGTATAGAGTTGAAAAATCAAAATACTGCAATAGAAGTGGGGAAGCTTTATCGATTCCAGATCTTGAAAGATTAAGTTTATTTATTACCTCCCCCACTCTTGTGGAGTCCTTGAGAATCCGACTGTTATCACGAGGAACATCTCCATTTTTGAGTTTAGACACCCAAAGGTCAATGACCATAGGAAAGATGGCTTTGAAGAAAGAGCATAGACATTTAGAAACATCGGTCGGAGAAGTAGAGCTGGCTGCACAAATAAATCTAGGTATAATTGGGTTTTTATGAAACCTCCAAACAACACAAAGAAACAGGAGACGAGGGCCGCACTAATAAAACAACGATAAAAAGAGATGGCCGAGGAAGAAAGGGGCATGCAGGAGGAGGAAAATACAGGAAAGAAACAAACAAGGGAACAGGAAGAAAAGAGAGAAACAACGTGGAGAACCTTAAGAACATTCTCTTTGGAGAACAAAGCAGGAATTGAAAAGCTCCTCATTGAGGACTGAGACACTGCAAAACTCGTTTCAAAATGCGGAAACAGAAAACAATAATTGTTCATCAACAAGTAAACGACTGGTTCGAGTTTGAAGATCCTTAGCTAGGCCTGCTAGATGTTGGTCCCTGCACAAACTTGGCTCCCTGGATGTTGATGAAGGTGGACTAAACTCGGAAATATTTGTTGATGTATCCTGACTTGAAAATCCAAAATAACAACCTCTTCTACCGAAGGATTTCCGAGCCTTGCAACTGGATCAACCATTTCTTGTATGTGCCGGTATGTTGTCCTCCTGGACACCCTACGAGTCCCCTGGCATGTCCAGCAAGGACATAAAACTCTTATTACAGAATTCCATGTAGGTTCATCCTCATCATTTCCCTCCGTCTAAAGTAGCCTCTTCCTGAGTGCTAGTTCAAACCCTCAACCCTAAAATAACAATGTAATTTTGCAGGCATTTTGTTCCTCAAATCCACAGCAGCTACAAATCCAAAGACCCCCATACTTGCATCTGAAAAAGTATCCACCACCTGAAGCTCAATAACTTCAACAGAAATCACACCAGAAAACAAATGTGACCGCATCCATAAATTGGAAAAAACTTGGAACGAACGAGCGGAATGCAAATTCTCCACCGCATTTTTTTCGTGACTGAAGATCCTAGAAACTAGGTTTAATAAAAGAGGTGAAGAGTTCCTCGCCTATGGAACCTTATTTCTCTTTCCGAAAGCGACTGTGCCGAATAATGTCCCATGATGAGGAGTGTCGCAACCCTAACTTGGCCAAGTGTGGGGATGAAGCCCAACACTTGGAAAAGTTGGGATTTGGAGTTCTCCGGGACTCCCGAATGTTTAGAGCTCGACAGCAGGACCCAAAACACCTCGCATCGGGGTGTTTATGGTGTCATTGAAAAGGTCTTGAAGCGTAGATATCGAAAATGGCCTCGCATTGGCCATTTGGACATCTGTCGCCCAAGTTATGGGCAAAAGAAGGGCCGGGAGTCAAACTGACAGTTTGACTCCCGACCACTAAAAGTCCAGAATAGACCTCTTTCCGAAGTCCGAATTGAGAGTGCAATACGTCGTTGGAAAGATCTCGACGAGGGCTACAACTTTGGTTCAGACCTCGTCGCGATCCAACTCCGCAGTCGGGAGTTATGGCCGTTCAAAGTTCCGGGAGTCCCGCCGGGACGATTTCGGGACAACTTCGGGACTCCATTTCGGGAGTCCCGGGAATTTGTGCGATTTGCGTGTAGTCCCCACAACGTGGCGCAGAGTATACTATAGGGAGTATGGTGGTGGCATACTCCCGAGCCAAGGATGTGGTGAGTCCAAGTGAGTCCAAGTGAGTCCGGGTCCCCGTGGCTTGTCCCAACACCAAAAGAGTGCAAATGGATTCTAACCAACCCGTGTTGGTTTGTGATGCAGGTTCGTGTGATCTAAAAGCTTGATCTCGTCCTAGTCTAATCCCGGGGCTCCCAACTCGACCCTCTACCCCTTTCTAGAGTTGGAAGCCGGGAGCGTGCTACCAAGTCTCAATTCCGCAACTTGACTTTGGTGAGACCCTCAAGTGGGTTTCACCCCCGTGACTTGGGAGCGCGTCACGTGGTATCAGAGCAAGTGGTGAAGCTCACTTCTTGGGTTCGGATGGCTCCCAAGAAGAACCGCAAGCAACCGCAAGACCCCGTGATGGAAGAGCCCGTCGATGACCAAGTAGCCCCGCCCGAATCTATTGGGGAGGAGGAACCCATGCCCCGGGAGGACCGTGACGAGCCCGAAAGTGAGGAAGAGAGGAGCTCGGTCCTATTCACCCCGGCACAATTGGAAGTACTCCTCAAGATGGGAAGACCCGACTTCGGTGAGTTGGTGGCGGCTCTCAAAACGGGAGCCTCCAAGGGTGAAAGGTTTCAACCGGCCAAGCCCGGGAACTTCGATGGCGTTCGCGACCGCAAGGTTGTGGATGCTTGGCTTGCGGAGATGGACGACTACTTGCATGCCGCCAAGGTTGGACGGCATTCCGCCGTGGAGCTTGCCCAATCCTACTTGAAGGGCTATGCCGCCACATGGTGGCGGACGGTGGGACAGGAGGAGGGGAAGAGCCATGGCTATACGTGGGAGTTTTTCAAAGACCGCATTGAGGCGGAATTTGTCCCGAGGAACTCCGATTACATTTCAAGGTGCAAGCTTCGTGACCTTGTGAATGCCCCGAATGAAAATTTGAGGCAATATGTGAGGGCTTATTCGGAACTCATGCTCGAGGTACGGCACATGCACGAGATGGACCGTGTGTGCCAATTCGTGATGGGACTTCCAACTTGGGCCAAGCGAAAACTTGAGGAGAGTTGGCCCGCCTCATTATCCGAGGCCATCACGAAAGTGGAGAATTTCTCGGATGTGGGGCGGAGCGACAAATCCGGGTTCAAGAAGGACAACAAGTTCCTTCACAAAAAGCCAAGGCATGAAGGGGAGTGGAACCGGGGGCAAGGAAGCCCAACCAAGGATAAGCCCAAACCCTTTCAAGGCTCGGGGTTCAAGCCAAAGGGAAATTTTGTGAAGAAAGCGGCTCCTTTCAAAGGGAGCCAAAACAAAGGGAATTCTGGAGACAAGCCCAAGGGTGCGTGTTTCAATTGCAACGAGGTCGGGCATTACTCCAAGGATTGCCCCAAGTCTAAATCCGGTGTTGGGAGCTCAAAGGTACTTGCTCTCAATGCCACTCTAGCCCAAAAAGAATGCAATCGACTTATCTTCTTGAAAGGGAAGATTGCTAAGCGGGATGTCTTATGTCTTTTGGACACAGGGGCTTCTCACAACTTCATAACTCGGGAGAGCGCGGAAAGGATGGAGCTCCACTTAGAGGAGCTCAAGGCACCCATTGAGGTGCATTTTGCGGATGGGATTCCCCATCCAACTACATTACAAGCGAAAGGAGTCCCTCTTCAATTGGGAAATTGGAGAGGAAAGTTGGACTTGCTGGTTTCCACCTTGGGTGGAATGGAATGTGTTTTGGGGATGGAGTTCATCACCCAAAACAATGTGCTCATAGAAGGGCACAATCGGATAGTTAGAATCCCATCTAAAAGTGGGATTGTGCGAGTCAAGGCACATGAGTTGCCTTGTGTGGGTGATCCAACCATCCGCTTTATGGTAGGAAAAGCTTTCGAGAAGGAATGTGTGGGAGGTTTTGGCATGGTGTGTGTGATGCGGGTGTTGGACGAGTATGAGCCCGAGGAGGTCACCAAGTCGATGACTTCCGCCAAGTGCATAAGGCGAGTGTTGGAAGAGTTCCCGGATGTGATGCCCGCCGAGTTGCCCGAAGACTTGCCCCCGAGAAGACGGGTTGATCATGCGATTGAAGTGATGCCGGGAGTGGAACCTCCCGCCAAGGCCCCATACCGAATGAACCATGAGGAGTTGAAAGAGTTAAAGGTTCAACTCGGAGAACTCCTTGCCAAAGGGTATATCAAACCAAGCAAGTCGCCATATGGGGCACCCGTCCTTTTTGTTCACAAGAAGGATGGGGCTTTGAGGATGTGTGTTGATTATAGAGCACTCAACAAGGCAACGGTGAAAAATCGGTATCCTTTACCTCGCATCGATGATCTATTTGACCGTCTCTCGGGAGCCAAGGTTTTTAGTAGAATTGATCTACGTTCCGGGTATTACCAAATAAGGATAGCGGAAGGGGACGAAGAGAAAACCGCTTGTCGCACAAGGTATGGCTCATACGAGTTCATGGTGATGCCCTTTGGGCTCACCAATGCACCCGCCACATTTTGCACTCTCATGAATGACATATTCCGCGAATGGCTTGATGATTTCGTAGTCGTCTACATAGACGACATTTTGATCTATAGTAGCTCCTTGGAGGAGCATGCGGAGCACCTTCGCAAGGTGTTCCAAAGGCTAAGGGAAAACAAGTTGTATGCAAAGCTCGAGAAGTGCGAATTCGGGGTGACGGAAGTAGACTTTTTGGGACATAGGATAACTCAAGAGGGCTTGATGATGGACGATCACAAGGTTAAGGCGATTTTGGATTGGGAGCCGCCCAAGTCGGTTCCCGCCTTGAGGTCCTTCTTAGGATTGGCCTCATACTATCGCAAGTTCATGAAGAACTTTGCAAAGATAGCGGCGCCTTTGACGAACCTTTTGAAGAAGTCCGCCGTCACCTATGAATGGGAACAAGCATGCGACGAAGCCTTTGGAACATTGAAGGGCATTTTGGTGAAGGCGCCGGTGTTGAAGTTACCCGACTTCGACAAAGACTTCGAGATTCATTCCCACGCCTCCGATTTTGCGGTTGGGGGAGTCTTGGTGCAAGAAGGAAGACCCGTGGCCTTTGAAAGCAAAAAGTTGGGTGAGACGGAGCGAAGGTGGCCAACACACGAGAAAGAGATGTGCACGGTCATACATTGCCTCAAGACTTGGGGCCACTACATAGGTTCCAAAGACGTAGTGGTGTGGACCGACAATGTGACCTTGAAGTACTTCGCAACGCAACCCAAGTTGTCATCAAAACAACAAAGGTGGCAAGACACATTGGCCTTGTTTAATGTGGACATCCGGCACAAGCCGGGAAAAGAGAACATAGTGCCCGATGCCTTGAGCCGGAAACACCAACTTAGAATGGTGTGTGTTGGAGAGTCGGAACTTCAAAAGGAAGTTAGACTAGCAAGCCGCCGGGATGCCTTTGCCAAGGAGACAAGGCAAAGCATCCAAAATGGAGCCAAGTCCCACTTCCATTTGAGAAATGGATTATTGTGGTACAAGCAAAATCGACTCTATGTGCCGGAAGGGAAGATGCGAGACACACTTTTGAAGGAATGTCATGATGGACCACTTGCGGGCCATGGTGGTGCCAAGCGCACCACAACATTCCTAAAGAAGTCCTACTATTGGCCCAACTTAAAAGATAGTGCGGAGGAGTACGTGAAGACTTGTTTAACTTGTCAACAAAACGGGACCCTCAACAAGAAGCAAGCGGGTTTGTTGCAACCCTTGCCAATTCCCGAAGGGCCATGGGAAAGTGTGTCAATGGATTTCATGGTAAGTCTGCCCCCTTCAAAGGGATTCGATGCCATCATGGTTGTGGTGGATCGATTTAGCAAAATGGCACATTTCATTCCCACGAAAGATGAAGCAACGGCACAAGAAACGGGGAGGTTATTCTTCCCCCACATTTTCAAACACCATGGGCTTCCAAAAGACATAGTGTCGGATCGAGACCCAAAGTTTACAAGTAAGTTTTGGCGGGCCTTGTGGAAGCGAATGGGGTCGGAGCTCAAGATGAGCACCTCTTTCCGCCCCCAAACCGATGGACAAACCGAAAGGGTGAACTTGGTCATCCAACAATTCTTGAGGAATTATGTGGCGGCGGATCAACAAGATTGGGTGGACCATTTGGAGTTAGCCGAGTTTTGTTACAACAACTCGGAACACTCCGCAACTGGGTCCACCCCATTTCAAATGGTGACGGGAAGGTCACCAATTGTGCCCATGACTTGGGCAACGCAAGGACAACCCTCGATTGATACAGGTGAGGAAGTGCCAATGGTGACGCAGCTTGATGTAGAAAGGAAGCGCTTATGGGAGTAGGCCAAGGCTAACTTGCAGAAGGCGCACAAAAGGTACAAGGATTTTGCGGACAAGTCCCGACGAGAAGTGAAGTTTCAAGAGGGAGACGAAGTGTGGTTGAACATCAAGAATTTTAGGTTGCCGGAAGGTTTGAGTCATAAGTTCTTAGGCCCATATGCGGGGCCATTCAAAGTGTTGGAAAAGAAACTTTCCGACACTTATAAGTTAGAACTTCCGGAAAACTTTAGAGTTCATCCCACATTTCATGTGTCCCTTTTGAAGCCGGTCTCCCGCGATGCCTCAAGGCCTAATCGAGAGCATAACTCAAGGCCTCCGCCGGACTTGGTTCATAATGAACCAGAGTTTGAGGTTGAGGCCGTGCTCAAATCAAGGCAACTTAGAGGACGAGAGCGGGAATACTTAGTGAAGTGGAAAGGTTACCATGCAATAGAAGCTTCTTGGGTGAACGAGTCCGACATGGAACATGCCCAAGAAGCCATAGAAGAATTTCACACTAGACCGGCAAAGAAAAGGCGTAGAGCGTGATGAGGGCATCACCTTTATTTTAGAGGGGGAGAATTCCATAAAATGTACCACATCAAGTTGCAAGTGAAATAAAAAGGGCATTATAACTTCCAAGAGATTGTATCATGAAGAAACTGTTAAGGCAAATAGGGTTGTGGCATGGATAAATGGAACTATTTTGCGTAGGCTCAAATCAAAATCGGACTCCTAGTTTGGGGTTGAGGAAACTTGACCCCAAAAGAGGAGGCAAGCAAGGTGAGCTTGCAGGGACATGCACATGCCTTGAGGTGCATCCCGAAGGGTTGGCTTGTAGTGTGGCCAACGCGGGAAGTCATGACCCCGCTCACATACTTTAAGTGTAGTTTGGGACTTGGGTTTGGCAAACCTAGGTGTTGCTTCTCGTACCTTGATAAGCAAACCTTTTAGTTAAGGCTTGGTCGTTGTGACCGAGGCGCGGGATAGGGAAAGGAGTCATGTCAAGTAGCTTAGGTCAAGATTAGACTTGACTTAAGCTCCTCATGAGGGGAAGAATGAAAAAGTCCCTCCCAAATGAGGAGCTTCGTCAATTAGGCTAGTTAGTCTTTTGACGAAGCAAGGGGAGAGGGTTCCGGAGAGGACACCCTTGGACTTGTCAAGAAAGTGTTGGAAACTTGGGGACGCCTAAGTTAGCTTGAGACAAGGTCTAGCCACAAAGTTGGCAAAATGGCCAAGGATCCAAAAGAAACCAATTGCAATTGTATGAAAGGAAATTCTAAGTGTCAATGAGGACATTGACCTCTTCCTTCTAGTGGGGGAGAGTGTCGCAACCCTACTTTGGCCAAGTGTGGGGGTGAAGCCCAACATTTGGAAAAAGTGGGATTTGGGGTCCTCCGGGACTCCCGAATGTTCAGAGCTCGATAGCAGGACCCAAAACACCTCGCATCGGGGTGTTCTTGGTGTCATTGAAAAGGTCTTGAAGCGTAGATATCGAAAATGGCCTCGCATTGGCCATTTGGATATTTGTCGCCCAAGTTATGGGCAAAAGAAGGGCCGGGAGTCAAACTGGCAGTTTGACTCCCGACCACTAAAAGTCGAGAATCGACCCCTTTTCGAAGTCCGAATTGGGAGTGCGATACGTCGTTGGAAAGATCTCGACGAGGGGTACAACTTTGGTTCAGACCTCGTCGCGATCGAACTCCGCAGTCGGGAGTTATGGCCGTTCAAAGTTCTGGGAGTCCCGCCGAGACGATTTCGGGACAACTTCGGGACTCCATTTCGGGAGTCCCGGGAATTGGTGCCATTTGGGTGTAGCCCCCACAACGTGGCGCAGAGTATACTATAGGGAATATGGTGGTGGCATACTCCCGAGCCAAGGATGTGGTGAGTCCAAGTGAGTCCGGGTCCCCGTGGCTTGTCCCAACACCAAAAGAGTGCAAATGGATTCTAACCAACCCGTGTTGGTTTGTGATGCAGGTTCGTGTGATCTAAAAGCTTGATCTCTTCCTAGTCTAATCCCGGGGTTCCCAACTCGACCCTCTACCCCTTTTTAGAGTTGGAAGCCGGGAGCGTGCTACCAAGTCTCAATTCCGCAACTTGACTTTGTGAGACCCCCAAGTGGGTTTCACCCCCGTGATTTGGGAGCGCGTCAAAGCCCTCGTGGTCTGCACAGCACTAACCACTGTGCTTATAGGAGCTACGGTGACGCATTTGAGCATCCATTCAATGTTGTTTCATGCACAAGCATCCGCTAATGTTGACCTCATTCATTCTTGTGGCAGTTATGTTGGTCGATTGCAAAACTGGATATCCTCACGTTTTGAAGAGTAAATATGGCTTGAAAAACTTCCAAACCAGATTTGCTCTAGACCAGTCGAATGCAACGCTTCTTGCCTCATCGTGTGTATAGGACTTGGAAACACTTTCTCATGGGTCAATTCCAGGGCCTCCCATGGTTTCAATGAATTGCAATAGAGTTGCCACCCGTGTACTGTCTATGGCGGTCGTTCGGCGTTCGATTCATTCTCCTCCCTAGGAAGGTTTGCTCCTTGTGACTCACACGCAATATTTTCACCAATTGATAGTCGGTCGGTCTAAATGACTAACGAATGGGTGACGAATTCTATGCTGACTGGTTCCTTCTGAACAAATTTTGTCGAATGATTCATTCGTGATGAAGCTCGTAAGCTGGCAAAGTCGGTGGATCTGGCAGTAAACCTGGGATAAATGAAAAATCCTTTACTTGGGACGATGTTGAATTCCTTACAGGCAACGGTATCGATATCGAGAGCAAAAGTCTTGATTACTAAGATAGGATATTTGTTAGAATAGTCATCGAATCGATGTTTTGGAACTTCGTCGGCATGTTTCTTCACACATTCCTCAGATATCTGGAGCTTGCTGCAGAAGAAATGCAATGTTATTTTTTATTATGCAATGTTCTACGCAAATGTTGAAATTTTGTGAATTAGACCAAATTTCAATTTTGGACGAAGTGGTAGTTGGTGCGTGAACCATGTGGCTTGCCCAGGGAATTACGGTGGAGGTTTGAACCAAGGTGTTCTAAACCGTTGCAGAGGCTCTAGGTGCAGGACGTTGCCTGCATGAAGTTTTGTAATTCCATAATAGGAATTGTGCTTCTGTTTGACCAGGTTTTAGGGTGCGCCTTGTGAATTGGGTCAGTGGAAACATTCTCCGATAGATGGCACTATTTATGGATGATGTAACCCTGGGTATTGATTATCGTTTGTTAAACCTGGGATACGGACACAAAGTTTATAAACATGTTGTTGCGATATCATATGTCTTGCAACCCACGATGCGCCCTGGGCAATTTACGAATGTTTTTGCTGCGATGTGCCCATAACACGTTTACGACGCCATAAGTTCCACAGTGATTACGACATAGACTTACTGTGGAACATCCTATTTGCAATTGTGTTGTTTAAACCCTAATACAATACATCTTGTTAGTAGATAGCTGCAATCTGCATTGTGCGACGGTGATCAATCGAGTGCAACATGATTCGTCGAAGAAACAAACATGTAGTCGTGTCTAAAATGAATGAAGGTTGCGTGCGAGAAACTTAAAAAGGGTATAATTTGTGAAACTTGGCTGAGTTTGATGGAGAGACGATCAAACCGATGACCCCAAGTCATTCCTCGCGAACTTAATGTGACTGGCATTGACTCGAACTACTTATCGTTGCTTATCTCCGTTGATGTTTGTTTGGGCATTCCGGTGGCTGAACTCTTGGGCTCGCATAACACCGAAGAAGAAGTAGCCCACTACCGAAATCATGCACGAGTTCCTTGGGCTTTTTACCCGTAGCTCGATCGATCGAGTTTTGTTTTTCCTTTCTTATCGTCTTTGTTCTCGTCAAGCCCCTGGCTTAGTACAGCTGGAACCCTGGCTGCTTCAGGTCGTCTTCTCGGCCTTCCTATCGTGTGCTGCGATCGTTGCGGCGGGCATGAACCCTGCAAGCCTGCGTTCAAATTTGCGGAGAGATAAAAACAACAATCGAAAAACACTTACACTTCATAAATTATTTCTCGCTTTGTGGTTATTATTGAAGAACAAGGCTATTCGAAAATAAAACAAAATAGCCTGAGAAATTGAAAAATGAAAAAAAAAAAGGAAAGAAAGAATCATCAAAAAAAATATTAGTAAATCTTTTTCGTTTTGTGGAAATGAAATTTCACTTTCTAATTATTATTTAGAAAACCTTCTTGAAAAAAAATTTGAAAAAGAAAAGGAATGCAAAAAACACAAAGAAAGAAGAAAGAAAGACCGAAACATAAAAAAGATAAAGAAATGGGGATCTTATATTCTTATATAGTAAACGACGTCGTGGACGAAATGAAGCTTTCCATCCATCCGTCCGTCGTGTCATCCATCATATCATCCATCCAAACACAACAAATATATATCTTAAAAAGGGACCCTAAATGTACCCATTTCCCCGTCCTCCTTCCACCCTAAACCCATATATCTAGGGGAAAAAATGTACCCATTTCCCCCCTCCCCCTCAACAGTTAAAAAAAAAAAATTTAAATGCATCAAGGTGCACCCCTAAACCCCCCCCCCTCGCACAATCAACCCAATATAAACCCTGCCCCTTCTCCACAGTAAAAAGTAATTTCCAAAACTTACGAGTAGTAAAAAAAGTAACAAAAAGTAACAAAATTTACCCCTTTTAACAGTAAAAAGTAATTTACAAAACTTACGACCTGTAAAAAAAAATAACTAAAAGTGAAAAAGTCAACAAAAACAACCCGGCACTATGGAAAAAAAGCCCGGCACCACTGTGTATTTTTCCCACTCAAACAGCCCCCAGCCCCCGGCGTTATGCCCATGATGCTTGGATCATACCTTAAGGTGCACCCCTTCCGCCCTAAACAATCAAAAAATAAATTAAAATAACTTGCCTTGCCCCCTTCAATAGTAAAAAATAATTTACAAAATTACAAGTAGTCAAAAAGGTAAACCTTAATAACAAAAAGTGGAAAAAAAAATGTCAAAAAAAAACAGCCTCCCACTACGCTCAAACAACCTGGTGTTGCACCTGGGTTTGTTGTGGTCCAACGGCTTTGAGCCTGCGACCTTATGATTGTAATGCCCGGATTATATAGAGAGGCTATTTCAGCGTAGTGCTGTGGTTGTTTGAAAAAGTAGTAAAAAATAGATCATATGTATAGGTTTGAACCTGGGTGGAATATGTTCTAAACCATCACAGAGGTACCCTATAGGTACAGGAAGTTGTCTATATGAGGTTTTGTAATTCCACAATTGGAGTTGTATTTTTGTTTGACCATATTAGGTGCGCCTTGTGAATTGGCCTCCTGGTCTGCACAACACTAACCATTGTGCTTATAGGAGCTATGGTGATGCATTTGAACATCCATTCAATGTTGTCCCATGCACGAGCATCCGCTTATGTTGACCTCGTTCCTGTGGCAGTTATGCTGGTGGGTTGCAAAACTGGATATCCTCATGTTCTAAAGAGCATACCTTAAGGCTCGAAAAATTTCCAAACCAGATTTGCTCTATACTAGTTGCATGCAATGCTTCTTGACTCATCAATTTAAGGACTCGGAAATGCTTGAAAAAAAACCCTAAACCCAAATTGATATAGACATTACCTGTATATATTCATGAAATTCCTGATTAGTACCTTTCGAATTAGCGGTTCCCCCAACCCTGCCATCTAATTTGCACTTGGCACCCTAAACCCGTTTGCCACAACACCATGAGAAGAGTAAATCTGAGTTAGTTGGCAGTGAGGTGTAACCAAAATGCAATGAGACTTTAACAGAAACCATAAGGAGGCAACATAGAGCTCACATGTTTCACCATCAACAAGCTACATATTTCTCGGATGCAGCCCCAAATTGCTCTTAAGGATCAGATAATGAGGCAGAAGCTTTGAAACATTGTACATTGCCACGCCCTGGATATCAAAGTTTAGGTTAGTTTAATTAAGTTTATTTTATTTTAACTCAGATTTAATTAATTAAACCAACCTTAACCCCCCTATGAACTTGTAAAAAAAAAAAAAACCCCCCCTTCTCATCCCTTTTCAACATTAAAAAAACACAAAAAAAAAACTCCCTCCCATCCCCCTTCGACATATTGAAAAAAAAACCCTTTTAAGTTCCCCCTATCCCTAGCCACTCCACAATGAGAAAACAAAATTAAAAAAAATTTAAATAATCATCCCTTTCCCTTCTTCCTTCCACATGTCAAATGAAGGCCAAAAAAAACATTACCCTCCACCCCCCTCCCCCTCCACAATAAAAAAAAAAAAGAAAAAAAAATCAAGGTGCACCCTTTCCCACGGTGCACCCTCTCCCCCATCCCATAATGAATTTGTAAAAAAATTACCCTCGGTGAACATCTCCCTACCATCTCCACAATGAAAAAAACATTCCTAGAAAAACCCAATGTACCCCTAAACCCCCCCCCCCCTCCTCCTTCCACCTTCTCATATATCCCGGGAGAAAAAAACATTAACCTCCATTAAACCCCTTCCCCCTCCCCCTCAATATTTTTTTTTTTAAAAAGGAAAAAAAATCAAGGTGCACCCTAAACCCCAGTTGCACAATGAATAACCCACAAACCTTGGCCCTCCTGGCCCGGTAAAAAGTAATACATGAAAGTTACAAGCAGTAAAAAAAGTAACAAACCTTTCCCCTTTCGCTAGTAAAAAGTAACTTATAAAACTTACCACCAGTAAAAAAAAGTAACTAAAAGTAACTAAAGTCAACACAAACAACCACAGCACTGCGGGCAAACAGTCAGGCACTGCTGTGTATTTTTCCTGGTCAAACAGCCATCGGCATTACACTCGTAATGCCCCGATTATATAGATAGGGATGGTGTACGCAACATCTATGAACGTGAGTTCTAAGAATCTCTAGGGTAGTTACAGATAGAAAGTCCATATATGATATCTGCCTAAACTAACACCATAGTTGTGGCGAGCCTTTTCACCTTTGGAAGATGTCCAAGTTTTTTTTGCTCCACCTTTAGATTGTTGCAATTTGTCTTTCAGAGACATCCTGACTTTTTAACCGCTCGACCTGCCGCTTGGCAAGTCCTCCTTTGGCAGTTGTTAAAACCTTTATTCGTGGCTTTGATGGTTTGCAAGAATTTGACCATTCACATCTTGTATTACTGTGTCGTCCGAGAATTAGCATGAGTGTTTTTTTATTCGTCGTCCTTTGATGTGAAAACAAAACGTCTCTCCATGGCAAAGGTTGGAAAATTTGTCATTGTTCACAACTGACATTGGTACTTATAAATTTCTTTTACTTCCAGGGCATCTTCCTTCTATTCAAAGCTATGGATGTTTTTTATTTCTTATCCAAATCTTAACCCCCCCTCCTCCCAAACTAGAAAAAAACTAAATCTAACACTAACCCCCCAACCTTGCCCCATAAACAATCAAAAAAATCCAAAAACACCCTCCTCCAAAACCCAGTATCCCATGACTCCCAAACCAAAATAAATAAATAAATCTTAAAACTACCCCCACCCCCGACGCCCTCCAACCCAAATACCCAACAACCCTGCGACAATTGTCTGCACCAATCACAAGCGCTGTCCGGCCAACCACCCCCCCTTCCGTCCCCCTTCAACATATGGAAAAAAAAAACCATGGCACCCCCTTCCCTTGCCATTCCATAATGAAAAAAAAATTTGAAGAAAAAAAACTAACCCCCTTCCCCCTCCTCCTCCCTCCAAACACCCCACCCCCTAAACCCTCATAATGAATTTTAAAAAAAAAAAAACCCCCTCCCCCTCCCATCTTTTTTCAACATATATATTTCCTCCCTAAAACACCTCGACCCCCCTCCCTAACCACTCAACAATGGAAAAAAAGTTTTGAAAAAAAACTAACCCGCTTCCCCTCCTCCTTCCATATGTTGAATGAAGGAGAAAAAAAAAACATAAACTTGTATCCCCCCTCCCTCCCCCTCAACAGTAAAAGAATTAAAACCAAGACACACCCCTTCTTCCCCCTGAACAATGAATAAAGTTAATAAAAGGCTTCCCCTGGCCCTCCTAGCCCAATAAAAAAAAACACCCAGGCACACCCCTTCCCCCTGAACAATGAATAAAACTAATAAAAGGCTTCCCCTGAACCTCCTGGCCAGTAAAAAAAAAATCAAGGCGCACCCTTTCCCCCTGAACAATGAATAAAAATAATAAAAGGCTTCCCCTGGCCCTCCTGGCCCAGTAAAAAATAATTTATGAAAGTTACAAACAGTAAAAAAAAAACTAAAAGTAACTAAAAATGAAAAAAAGTCACCAAAAACAACCTCTCTACGCGATTAAACAGCCTGCAACTACGAGGGCTTTTTGGTGGTCAAACAGCCTCCAGCCTCCTACACTACGAGACGTAGTGCACAGATTATATGTATAGGCCTTAACTTATGCTCTCGATTAGGCCTTGAGGCATTGCGGGAGACCGACTTCAAAAGAGACACATGAAATGTGGGATGAACTCTAAGGTTTTCCAGAAGTTCTTACTTATAAGTGTCGGAAAGTTTCTTTTCCAACACTTTAAATGGCCCCGCATATGCGCCCAAGAACTTATGACTCAAACCTTCCGACAACCTAAAATTCTTGATGTTCAACCACACCTCGTCTCCCTCTTGAAACTTCACTTCTCGTCGGGACTTGTCCGCAAAATCTTTGTGACTTTTGTGCGCTTTCTCCAAGTTAGCCTTGGCCAACTCCCACAAGCGCTTTCTCTCTTCATCAAGTTGCGTCACCATTGGCACTTCCTCACTTGCATCAATCGAAGGTTGTCCTTGCGTTGCCCAAGTCATGGGCACAATTGGTGACCTTCCCGTCACCATTTGGAATGGGGTGGACTCGGTTGCGGAGTGTTCCGAGTTGTTGTAACAAAACTCGGCCAACTCCAAATGGTCCACCCAATCTTGTTGATCCGCCGCCACATAATTCCTCAAGAATTGTTGGATCACCAAGTTGACCCTTTCGGTTTGTCCATCGGTTTGGGGGTGGAAAGAAGTGCTCATCTTGAGTTCCGACCCCATTCGCTTCCACAAGGCCCGCCAAAACTTACTTGTAAACTTTGGGTCTCGATCCGACACTATGTCTTTTGGAAGACCATGGTGTTTGAGAATGTGGGAGAAGAACAATCTTCCCGTCTCTTGAGCCGTTGCTTCATCCTTTGTGCGAATGAAGTGTGCCATCTTGCTAAATCGATCCACCACAACCATGATGGCATCAAACGCCTTTGAAGGGGGCAAACTTACCATGAAGTCCATTGACACACTTTCCCACGACCCTTCGGGAATTGACAAAGGTTGCAACAAACCCGTTTGCTTCTTGTTAAGGGTTCGATTTTGTTGACAAGTTAAACAAGTCTTCACGTACTCCTCCGCACTATCTTTTAAGTTGGGCCAATAGTAGGACTTCTTTAGAAATGTTGTGGTGCACTTTGCACCACCATGGCCCGCAAGCGGCCCATCATGACATTCCTTCAAAAGTGTGTCTCGCATGTTCCCCTCCGGCACATAAAGTCGATTTTGCTTGTACCACAATAATCCATTTCTCAAATGGAAGTGGGACTTGGCTCCATTTTGGATGCTTTGCCTTGTCTCCTTGGCAAAAGCATCCCGGCGGCTCGCTAGCCTAACTTCCTTTTGAAGTTCCGATTCTCCACATACACCACTCTAAGTTGGTGTTTCCGGCTCAAGGCATCGAGGACTATGTTCTCCTTTCCAGGCTTGTGCCGGATGTCCACATTGAACAAGGCCAATGTGTATTGCCACCTTTGTTGTTTTGATGACAACTTGGGTTGCGTTGCAAAGTACTTCAAGGTCACATTGTCGGTCCACACCACTACGTCTTTGGAGCCTATGTAATGGCCCCAAGTCTTGAGACAATGTATGACCGCTCACATCTCTTTCTCGTGTGTTGGCCACCTTCGCTCCATCTCCCCCAACTTTGAGAGGTCATAGTTCCTCGCCCTGACCTTGGATCGCAACGAGGTCAAAACCGAAGTTGTAGCCCTCGTCAAGATCTTTTCAACAACGTATTGCACCACCGAATCTGACATCAAGAGCTGGTTGATTCCCGACTTTTAGTGGTCGAGAATCAAACTGCCAGTTTGACTTTTGACACTTCTTTTGACCATAACTTGGGTTACAAATGTCCAAATTGAGAATGTGAGGGCATTTTCGATATCTACGTTTCAAGACCTTTTCAATGACACCAAGAACACCTTGCATTGAGGTGTTTTGCCCCTTGTTGTTGAGCTCTGAACATTCGGGAGTCCCGGAGGACTCCAAGTCCCCACTTTTTTCAAGTGTTGGGCTTCACCCCCACACTTGGCCAAAGTAGGGTTGCGACACTAAACCCTAAACCCTAATTCCTAACCCTAAACCCTAAACCCCCCCCCCAAAACTTCCTTCTTCCCCCTTCTCGCACCTCCCTTCGCTTACCTCCTATCCCTCCGCCCCCCACTGCCCTCTTCTAACTTTTCAACTCCTCGTCCCCGCCTTCCTAAGATCCTGCGCCCCTATAATCATGCCCCTCCGCCTCCTATTTTCCTCCCTTATCACAAACCCCCACCCTTTCCCCCTCCGCGCCAAACTTTCTCCCTCCTCTCCTCTTTCGCACCCCCTCCGCCCCACCTTTCTCGATATTACTACCCTTATCCCACCGCACCCCCCCCTTCTCCTCCCCTCATCCGCTTTTGCCGTATCAAACTCCCCCCTTTTCCCACCTTCTCCCAATCCCCGCCCCTATCCCACCTCTCAACTTTTGCCCCCCGCCCCGCCCTTCTCGCCCCCCTCTACCCCCGCCGTCGCCCCTTTTTTGCCTCAACTTCTTTCTTCCTTACCGCCTTTGCCTCCCGAAACCTCCCCCCCCCCAACCCCCTTCTCTCCCCTTCTCCCCCATCCAATCCCCCGCCCTTCTCCATCTCCCTCCCGCGCCGCCCTCCTTACTTTCTCCCCGCCCCTCCCATCCCATTCTTTCTAAACCCCACCGCCTATCCCCGCCTCCCGCACCTCGACCCCTCTTCCGCCCCACCCTACCCTATTTTTTTTTCCCCCGCCCCCTTTTATGTCTCCCTTCTTCCCCCCCACCTCGCCCCTCCGCCCATGCCTCTTCCCCTCCCAAACCCTAAACCCTCTTTTTCCACCTTCTCTTCTTCGCTTCCCCCTTTTTTCCCTTCGCCTGCCCGCCTCCTTCCCCTTCCTCCCCCCGCGCCCTCCTTCGCCCCCAAAATGCCTCCCCCCCCCCAATTCCCTAAATCCCCTTCCCTCTTTTGCCTCCTTCTTTTCCCCACCTCTCCCCTCAACTTTTTCCCTCTTCCTCCAAACCCTTCTTTTTCCCGCCTCCCTTTCTTCGCTCCCTTGTTTCCGCACTCCCTAGCCCCCTTTTACGCCTCTCCCTCTCTATGCCCCGCCCGCCTCCCCCCCCCCGCACCCATCTTTCCCGCCTTTAACCCCCCCCCCCCCACCGCGCCTTTACCTCCTCTTGCCTAAACCCTTCTCACCTCTTCCTTCAAACTTACCCCTTCCCCTCAATTTATTGCCCCCCCCCTTCACGCCCAACTTATCAAATTTTCCCAACTTCTCCTCAACCCTCCAAATTACTTTTTGCCTCCTTCTTCCCCCCCCCCCCATTTTCCCGCCTTCATCCTATTACGCCCCTTTTTCCCACTTTATTACCCCCCTCCCCCCCTTTGCCTCGCTCCGCCCCTCCTTATGCCTATTTATTCCCTTTTCCCAAATAACTTCTCTCCATTCTTTCAACTTCCCCTACATTATGCCCGCTCGCCCCCGCCCCGCTTATCCCCCTTCCCACCCTTATGCCCCGCTTATTCCATCCCCCCCCATTATTTCCTCCCTCCTGCTTATCCAAATATACCTACATACTCCCAACTCCTCCCGCGCCCATGCCAAAATGCTCTCATCTCTCCCAAAAACCTCCCCCCAACTTTTTCCTTCCCTTTTTCCACCCCCTTCTTCCTTCCAACCCTAATTCTTTCTCCCCCCCCCCCCGCTCGTGCCCCAATAAATCCTCTCTTTTGCCAAACTCTTGCCCCGCATTCTCCCTCCCTACCCCCTCCTCCCATCCATTCTCTCTTTATCCCGCAACTATGCCCCCCCCCTTTTACTTTCCGCGCCCTCCCTCCCCACGCTTCTTCCCTTCTCCCCTCCTTATGCCCAATAAATCCCCCCCCCTCTCCTACTATACCTTCCGCCAAAACTTTTTTTATCTACGTCTTCTCACAACTTCTCCCAAAAATATCTCAATCAAACCCAATTTCCACAAAATCGCAATAACCCCCCTCCCCCCTCCTAAACCCCGCCCCCCCTAAATTATTCCGCTTCCGCCCCCCGCCTCCCGCCGCACCTTCCCTCTACCCCGCTATTTCGCCCTAAACCCTTCTCTCTTCCTCCCCCTTCCGCTTTACCCTCTTCCTTTCCTCCTCCTTCCCGCACCCTCTTTAACCTTCCCGCCCCCCTTCTCTGCCCCCCCTAAACCCTAAACCCCCAACCCCCTCTTCTTACCTCCCCCGCCGCCCCCGCACCCTATTATCCTTTTTTCTTTCTTATTTTACCTCTTCCTTCCCTCCTCTCTCCCCCTTACCCTCTGCCCCGCACCCCGCACCTCCCTTCTCTTTCTCCCTTCCTCCCCGTTCCTTATGCCCAACCCCGTAACCTCGCACCTCCTCCCTACCCCCTCAACTTCTCCCCCCCCATAAATAATTCTCTTCCTCCAATCCTCAAATCTCGCCCCCCACCCTCTTATCAAACCCTTCGCCTCTACCTTCCTCCCGCTCCCCACCCCGCACCTCTACTTTTAAACCCTATCTTTCCTCTTCCCTTCAAAACTTCCCCTACCCTTCTCTTTGCGCCCTATAAATGCCCCCTCTTTCATCCTTTCCCCCTATAATCCGCCCTCCTTATAAATTTCCTCCTCCGCCCCTTCCTACTTCCTTCCCTAATTTTCCCCCCTCCTCTCCTCCTAAACCTTCAACCCTCCCTCTCCGATCTCTCCTCTCAACCCCACTTCCCCGCACCCCTCTCCTTATCCTCCCCCCCCCCCCGCCCCTTCTTCCTCCCTCTCCCCGCTTCATGCCCGCCCAAACTTCTACCTCTTCTCCTATCCCCCCCTCCTATCTCCCCTCCCACACCTTCCTCTTCCCCTCCCCTCCCTTCCCCGCCCTTTCTCCCACGCCTTCCCCCTCTTCCACCCCTTTAAATGCCCCCCTCCTTCCATCCCCCCCCCCCCCTCTCTATAAATCTCCTCATTCTACCCTTCCCCTTCTTCTATATTCCACACCCCATATATATTGACGCGCTCCCAAGTCACGGGGGTGAAACCCACTTGAGGGTCTCACAAAGTCAAGTTGCGGAATTGAGACTTGGTAGCACGCTCCCGGCTTCCAACTCTAAAAAGGGGTAGAGGGTCGAGTTGGGAGCCCCGGGATTAGACTAGGAAGAGATCAAGCTTTTAGATCACACGAACCTGCATCACAAACCAACACGGGTTGGTTAGAATCCATTTGCACTCTTTTGGTGTTGGGACAAGCCACGGGGACCCGGACTCACTTGGACTCACCACATCCTTGGCTCGGGAGTATGCCACCACCATACTCCCTATAGTATACTCTGCGCCACGTTGTGGGGACTACACCCAAATGGCACAAATTCCCGGGACTCCCGAAATGGAGTCCCGAAGTTGTCCCGAAATCGTCCCGGCGGGACTCCCGGAACTTTGGACGGCCATAACTCCCGACTGCGGAGTTGGATCGCAACAAGGTCTAAACCAAAGTTGTAGCCCTCGTTGAGATCTTTCCAACGACGTATCGCACTCCCAATTCGGACTTTGGTAAGAGGTCGATTTTTGACTTTTAGTGGTCGGGAGTCAAACTGCCAGTTTGACTCCCGGCCCTTCTTTTGCCCATAACTTGGGCGATAGATGTCCAAATGGCCAATGCGAGGCCATTTTCGATATCTACGCTTCAAGACCTTTTCAATGACACCAAGAACACCCCGATGCGAGGTGTTTTGGGTCCTGCTGTTGAGCTCTAAACATTCGGGAGTCCCGGAGGACTCCAAATCCCAACTTTTCCAAGTGTTGGGCTTCACCCCCCCACACATGGCCAAGTTAGGGCTGCGACATATATATATCCCCTTAACCCTGGCCTCATAGAATTGGCATTCTATTTTTAGACGCCACTTATGCCACTTGCTCTGTAGGCCTCCGCGCCACATTATAAGTTTTTTTATATCTCCGTAGACCACATTATACAATGTGGCGCATAAGTGTGGTCACTCCGCGCCACATCATAACTCCGTAAACCACACTTTTCTGATAGTTAGGGCGAAATTTGCATTTTGGGGTAGCAAGTGGCGCCAATCTTTGGCACCGTGCCACTTTATATTAAAAAGGATAAAAAGTGGCAAATGCCACTTATTATGAGGCCAGCCCTAACCCCTTCCTTCCCATAATTCCTTTCCCTCTACCCTCCCTTCCCTCTACCTCTCTTCTCTCTTACCGCCCCCGCGCTTTTCCCTCCCTCCCCGACTCTCCTGCCCTACCTAACATCCCCCCCCCCGCTTCACCCTTTCTTCTCTCCTCCACCTCCTTAATCTTCCCCTTCCTTCCTCCCCTAAAGTACCGCCCCTCTTCGCATCCCCCGCTGCCTCCTGCACCCCTTCCTTCTTTCCGCCCCCCGCCCCTCCCTCTCCTTCCCCTCCTTTTCTTTACTTTTTCCTTCTTCCCTATCTTCCATCTTTACCCTAAACCCTTTTTCCCTATCGCACCCCTCCCCTATTTCTTTCTCGCTACCCTCTTCTTCTTTATTTCCCTCCTGCCCCCCCTGCCCCCCCTTGCTTCCCGCACTTCCTCCTCTGACGCGCTCCCAAGTCACGGGGGGTGAAACCCACTTGAGGGTCTCACCAAAGTCAAGTTGCGGAATTGAGACTTGGTAGCACGCTCCCGGCTTCCAACTCTAAAAAGGGGTAGAGGGTCGAGTTGGGAGCCCCGGGATTAGACTAGGAAGAGATCAAGCTTTTAGATCACACGAACCTGCATCACAAACCAACACGAGTTGGTTAGAATCCATTTGCACTCTTTTGGTGTTGGGACAAGCCACGGGGACCCGGACTCACTTGGACTCACCACATCCTTGGCTCGGGAGTATGCCACCACCATACTCCCTATAGTATACTTTGCGCCACGTTGTGGGGGCTACACCCAAATGGCACAAATTCCCGGGACTCCCGAAATGGAGTCCCGAAGTTGTCCCGAAATCGTCCCGGCGGGACTCCCGGAACTTTGGACGGCCATAACTCCCGACTGCGGAGTTGGATCGCGACGAGGTCTGAACGAAAGTTGTAGCCCTTGTCGAGATCTTTCCAACGACGTATCGCACTCCCAATTCGGACTTCGGGAAGGGGTCGATTCTCGACTTTTAGTGGTCGGGAGTCAAACTGCCAGTTTGACTCCCGGCCCTTCTTTTGCCCATAACTTGGGCGACAAATATCCAAATGGCCAATGCGAGGCCATTTTCGATATCTACGCTTCAAGACCTTTCCAATGACACCAAGAACACCCCAATGTGAGGTGTTTTGGGTCTTGCTGTCGAGCTCTGAACATTCGGGAGTCCCGGAGGACCCCAAATCCCAACTTTTCCAAGTGTTGGGCTTCACCCCCACACTTGGCCAAAGTAGGGTTGCGACACGAAGTTGGAGGAGGATAAACGGTGACTTTCTGAAACTGTTGTGCTTTCAATACAATTATGATATCGAGGTTTGAAGTTTGACTTGAGTGGATGAGTGTTTTGTGTGGGTCGAGCGAGCAGATTTGGATCAAAGTTTCTAGAGGGTGCAGTAACATGTTTAGACAAAGAGGATCTTCCATTACTCCACCACTCCCTCAGTGATCTGGCACGCCCCCTCGAGGTGATGAACAATACCTGAATGAGGGCTTCGCCAAACAACAAAGGATTGATTTTGTTATTTGAATGTCATTCCTTGGCTAAAAAAGTGGGCGTTGAAAACAAAGTATCTCAGGGTCTTGGTTGGTCATTCCTCACCTTGTTATGAAGAAAGAAATGACATGTAGAACTACTGGTGGTTTTTAAGGCTGCTGGACTGTTCCCGTCTTTTGATTTACTCGCCCTATATTCGGCATCACACCCAAATATGACATTCTCTCCAGTCATGGTAATTTTTGAGCTCTTTCTCATTGAGCTTTGTGATCTTCGATGACCAATTAGACCCTGGTCTTATCTGCTTAACACCGGTGTGAATACCAATGTTCCAAATATTGCACTATCTCACTTGATTATGGTGGTGGGTCTTTCTTTTGTTTATTGGTTAGATGCTAATTAACAAGAGCATCGAGGTGCTAGATTGATCAATATCCGGTTCTTGAGCATGGCTTAAGCACAAATGAATCTCTGAAACATCCTGATCGACAGGAGTCGTTCCTTGTTGTAAAACTGAAATTTGAGGATGCAACTTTCAAATTAATTAAGTCTATATTTATGTGCGATTGAAATATATCATCGAGTGCAAACCTCTTGCATTGTTCAAATTTGTTGTTGCACATTCTTGCACGGCAATAACGATTTGTGTGCGAGGTGTGCATCCGCGATAATTAAAAAACATGCCACCCAAAACCCAGAAAGGGACACACTAAAAAGGGGAGAGTTGGATGATGAAGCAAGCCCGACCTTCCCTCAAGAACACAGGGTTGACAAATACGGAGCGGAACCATATAAAGGGCGAAAAATTTAAGAAGACGAGTTCGTGAGAGTCCATTTTTTAAGAATTGAAGGTGAACACCTCCTACACGCTAATTGGCCCTTACAGACCGCGAACGGTTTGCAATGCCATACAGCCCATGCCAATTGGCCCTCATGAACCGCGATCATCACTGATCGAGCGGTCTATAATGCCATATAGCCGGTCAACAGGTGTGCATCCGCCATAACTAAAAAACATGCCACCCAAAAACCCAGAAAGGGACACACTAAAAAGGGGAGAATTGGATGATGAAGCAAGCCCGACCTTCCTTCAAGAACACAGGGCTGACAAATACGGAGGGGAACCATACAAAGGGCGAGAAATTTAAGAAGACGAGTTTGTGAGGTTCCATTTCTTAATAATCGAAGGTGAACACCTCCTACACGCTAATTAGCCCTTATAGACCGCGAACGGTCTGCAATGCCATACAGCCCACACCAAATGGCCTTCACAAACCGCAATCATCACTGATCGAGCGGTCTATAATGCCATACAGCCGATCAAGAGGTGTGCATCCCCGATAACTAAAAAACATGCCACCCAAAACCCAGAAAGGGACACTAAAAAGGGGAGAGTTGGCTGATGAAGCAAACCCGACCTTCCTTCAAGAACACAAGGCTGACAAATACGGAGGGGAACCATACAAAGGGCGAGAAATTTAAGAAGACGGGTTCGTGAGGTTCCATTTTTTAAGAATCGAAGGTGAACACCTCCTACACGCTAATTGGCCCTTACAGACCGCGAATGGTCTGCAATGCCATACAACCCATGCCAATTGGCCCTCATGAACCGCGATCATCACTGATCGAGCGGTCTATAATGCCATATAGCCGGTCAACAGGTGTGCATCCGCGATAACTAAAAAACATGCCACCCAAAACCCAGAAAGGGACACTAAAAAGGGGAGAGTTGGATGATGAAGCAAGCCTGACCTTCCCTCAAAAACACATGGCTGACAAATACAAAGGGGAACCATACAAAGGGCAAGAAATTTAAGAAGACGAGTTTGTGAGGTTCCATTTTTTAAGAATCGAAGGTGAACACCTCCTACACGCTAATTGGCCCTTACAGACCACGAACGGTCTGCAATGCCATACAGCCCACGCCAATTGGCCCTCACAAACCGCGATCATCACTGATCGAGCGGTTTATAGTGCCATACAGCTAGTCAGGAGGTGTGCATCCGCGATAACTAAAAAACATGCCACCCAAAACCCAGAAAGGGACACACTAAAAAGGGGAGAGTTGGATGATGAAGCAAGCCCGACCTTCCCTCAAGAACACAGGGTTGACAAATACGGAGCGAAACCATATAAAGGGCGAAAAATTTAAGAAGACGAGTTCGTGAGAGTCCATTTTTTAAGAATTGAAGGTGAACACCTCCTACACGCTAATTGGCCCTTACAGACCGCGAACGGTTTGCAATGCCATACAGCCCATGCCAATTGGCCCTCACGAACCGCGATCATCACTGATCGAGCGGTCTATAATGCCATATAGCCGGTCAACAGGTGTGCATCCGCCATAACTAAAAAACATGCCACCCAAAAACCCAGAAAGGGACACACTAAAAAGGGGAGAATTGGATGATGAAGCAAGCCCGACCTTCCTTCAAGAACACAGGGCTGACAAATACGGAGGGGAACCATACAAAGGGCGAGAAATTTAAGAAGACGAGTTTGTGAGGTTCCATTTTTTAAGAATCGAAGGTGAACACCTCCTACACGTTAATTAGCCCTTACAGACCGCGAACGGTCTGCAATGCCATACAGCCCACACCAAATGGCCTTCACAAACCGCAATCATCACTGATCGAGCGGTCTATAATGCCATACAGCCGATCAAGAGGTGTGCATCCCCGATAACTAAAAAACATGCCACCCAAAACCCAGAAAGGGACACTAAAAAGGGGAGAGTTGGCTGATGAAGCAAACCCGACCTTCCTTCAAGAACACAGGGCTGACAAATACGGAGGGGAACCATACAAAGGGCGAGAAATTTAAGAAGACGGGTTCGTGAGGTTCCATTTTTTAAGAATCGAAGGTGAACACCTCCTACACGCTAATTGGCCCTTATAGACCGCGAATGGTCTGCAATGCCATACAACCCATGCCAATTGGCCCTCATGAACCGCGATCATCACTGATCGAGCGGTCTATAATGCCATATAGCCGGTCAACAGGTGTGCATCCGCGATAACTAAAAAACATGCCACCCAAAACCCAGAAAGGGACACTAAAAAGGGGAGAGTTGGATGATGAAGCAAGCCTGACCTTCCCTCAAAAACACATGGCTGACAAATACAAAGGGGAACCATACAAAGGGCAAGAAATTTAAGAAGACGAGTTTGTGAGGTTCCATTTTTTAAGAATCGAAGGTGAACACCTCCTACACGCTAATTGGCCCTTACAGACCACGAACGGTCTGCAATGCCATACAGCCCACGCCAATTGGCCCTCACAAACCGCGATCATCACTGATCGAGCGGTTTATAGTGCCATACAGCTGGTCAGGAGGTGTGCATCCGCGATAACTAAAAAACATGCCACCCAAAACCCAGAAAGGGACACACTAAAAAGGGGAGAGTTGGATGATGAAGCAAGCCCGACCTTCCTTCAAGAACACAGGGCTAACAAATACGGAGGGGAACCATACAAAGGGCGAGAAATTTAAGACGACAGGTTCGTGAGGTTTCATTTTTTAAGAATCGAAGGTTAACACCTCCTACACGCTAATTGGCCCTTACAGACCGCGAACGGTCTGCAATGCCATACAACCCACACCAATTAGCCCTCACAAACCACGATCACCATTGATCGAGCGGTCTCTAATGCCATATAGCTAGTCAGGAGGTGTGCATCCGCGATAAATAAAAAACATGCCACCCAAAACCCAGAAAAGGACACACTAAAAAGGGGAGAGTTGGATGATGAAGCAAGCTCGACCTTCCCTCAGGAACACGGGGTTGGCAAATATGGAGGTCACATACCAGGCACTGTCGGAGAAGCTCTGGGATCATCAAATGCCCAACCCTACTTCTCCTCACAGGTTCGAATGGGTCCTTGGACAACATAGGAGGAAGAAGAAGAGCAGGCCATATTCAATCTTATAATACAACTTCAGTGTAGCTTCACGCCGGTCTGTGTTTTCACATAATCCTGGTGAGGCCACCTTCACCAGAGTCGCCAGATACTTTCAACAAAGTTATAAGTAGTAGTGAAGAAGTTTCGAAAAGAGGGAGGGCAGAAACAACTCACATTTCCCCTAAAACCTCAAGTTCATCTTGATATCTCGCCGGCTGCTGTCCTCCCTCGACTACCAGCCAGTTCAACTATTTGAAACGAGCTAATAAAGCCAGCACATCTACTTTCGTCAACTGTTAATTTGAACTTGAGCAATCAATGTTCTGCAGGTCAAGATGCCTTACAAATGCATTTCTCCAATGCAACCACAAGTGGGAAGCATTGCTCACGTACACCCTCGACACTATGCAAACTTCTCTTAGCTCCACAAGCATATGGTAGCAGCTAACAGGAAACTCAAAAGAAATCAAACAGCTATATGGGAATGTTGTACCATCCTACCTGTCTCTCAAGTAGAGCATCTCCTTATGTATTGACCCCACAGCCTCCTCCAACCACCTGGGCTGAAGCTCCATTCCCTGCACTCAAATTGAAAGCCCGAAAGCAAAAGACGGAAAACAAGCAATGCAAGAGAGACAGAGAGAATGCGAACCTTAGCGGTTGCACTAAGGCCTAAACCTGGGAAACCTGAGTATGCAACCAGCAACCATCCAAAGACCTAACATGATTGCAAGAATTAGTGAGCCATTTTGTGCTCCCTTTTTGTAACATGAACATGAATTGAGACCAAGACCCTAAGAGGGAAGCATGAGTATCCAAATGCCCAAAGACCATACAAAGTCCTCAATAGGATTTTGCAGCAGCTGCTAGAACCAGAGGAAAGGAATTGGGGAAGACTTCCATCCAGACCCAATCCAACATGGAGAGAACAAATTCAAGAAAATCAAACATAAAAATGCTTCCACTATTATCATCTAGATGAGCTGTGATACAATACAAATTCCAGCAAAATCAAAGACAGGAACAGTTCAGAAATGGTTCACAAACATGCCACCTCTAGCTTCAAGTAATTGGCAAGAAAGTGGCCAGTCCCACTTTAGTAGAAAGATGCAACCATTTCTGAACATTATGAACTTGATGTAGCTAAGAACAAAACCTTTGACGTACCTTTTGCCCCGTGTAGAACGAGTAGGACGCTGCAAGGCAGCCGCAACCTCCATCATACTTGGTCTAAGGAGTAGACAACAAGGTCATCTGAATATCTACATCATTCCCACAAAGTGTGCACATAAAAAAATGCAAGAAGAATGAAAAGCATCTACTGAGTCAAAACAAACATTACCAGCTTCTCAAACCAGAGAGGGAGAGGGAGGGAAGCAATCAAGTCCATTCTATTGTATTGGCCATGTGGAGATCCAACCGTTGGATCCCCAACTAGAGACCAATGTGTAGAGAGATCGACCACAAAATGGTCAATTCAGGATTAAAGGTTTGCTTTATCCCTGTGGTCAAGACAGAAAGAGAAGCGAAAGAGAGAAGATCAACCAAACTCAGTATTGATTTTTGGGATTTTTGTGTTATGGAGAGGCAATCATTAGCCTACTTGTGGTTGCCATAGGAGGTAGGAGCAGATGAAGTTTGGGGATGGTGGGAAGTTGAAAAAGCAACAGCATCCGCCTTGCCGCTGCTTGTATCACTGTTGCCACCACACTGATTCCCCATACTTTTGATACCTCAGTGTGTTACTCCAAATCTACCAATGCAGCACATCTGACTGGTTATAGATGCACACTGTGGTTATAATCATAGTTGCACAATAGATTGCTCTACTATGAGATGACAAACAACCAAAGTTGATTGACATACAATATGTAAGAATGTGACTCTAACATCAACAATGAAGGAACTCATGGTGGCATCAGATTTCCAATGAATGAGATAACAAGCTATTGGTTCTATTCTTTGCAAAACCAAGAAAGAACAGTTTACAGGCAGGTTTTTGTACAATGGTATTTTGGAAGGGCCTAGAGACTGCAATAATAGTGGCAAAGTTTAAGTGAGGAGGTTAGGCCCAACATAAACAAGATATAAGACTAATTCTTAGCTCGACTATTTTATCTATCTTTCTTACAAAATAGCATAAAGCATTCATCTCACTTCCCTAAGCTCAGATCCAAGCCCTAGTCCAGAGCTCAAGGCAAAGGCGTTGTTGTCTCTTGCTGAAAGAAACGATGTGAAACGGATTCCGAGCTAAATGCCAGTCTACTAAGACTTTAAATCGACCGGCAACACAAGATCTGTGTAGGTACTCTCCTCACTTTCACAAACTAAACAAACCACTGCCATCACGAGGTTTAAAATGGCCCACCGGCTGACACTTGATACTAGAATCTCTTGCATTTACCGACGCATCTAGTAAACATCAGAGAATCTGTACAGCAGCAGTAACAAGCACATCACTGATCTCTTATTAACATCCTTATTTCCGATCTAGTTCTTCTGATCCCTTTCCAACTTCCAACACGTTCAAATATAGCAGGAGAAGACAAAGCCAGAAGGTGATCAACAAAAAACCTAGTTGATTGACAAGGGAAAAGAAACCGAAAAACCATAACCAAGGACGCAGCAGCAGCAGCAAGCGTTGTCGTTAATAGAGCCTCCTACTTCTCCTCTGCATTGAAAAATCCAAAGAAACACACACGTGAAAAAGGTCATCCAACCTTCATTGGTTAGTCCCTCTCTAAATCAGGGTTCCTCAACTTCAAGCCAATCTATGTGGCCATTACTTCCATTCTCAGTACTCTGTGTCAAGAGTATACATTGAAGCCAGTAAAAGTGTGTTTAGGCACCCACTTGCTAGTTGGAAGAGTGCAAATATTCATAGACAATTGAATAATGAATAGGATCACTGCTGGAAATAAATCTCATCATAATCAAGAAGTCTCCATGGTTGTAACTAAGAAAGCCAAAAGAAGGTTCAAAATTTCCCAATGAGGACTGAATATGAACACTGCTTGAAAGCACAAACATGATGAGAAGGAAATGACATCCAGCAAAGGCCAAAAAAAAAGAAGTCATTTAAGAAAGATCACCAGAAGAAGACAAAAAAAGAGACAGAGAAAAAAGAACCAGAGAGAGATAGAGAGAGAGAAAGCGACGGACGGACAAACAAACGAAAAGAAGAAAAATCAAATCAAGAAAACAGACACAGAACAACAAATAACCAAGTTTGAAAGCAAAACCAGAGAACATACATGCTCCAGGCCGGAGCAGACTTGTGATCTTGAGTTTCTTGAGACTAGAATAGTAGAGCCCCTAGACGACGGGGATGACGATGCTCCTCCTCCTCCATCTCCTCCACACCTCGGGCTACTAGTCTTTCTGCTACTAGTGCTGCTGTTATCGTTGGTTCTGTGTCCAGTACTTGTACTAATACTACTACTAGAGGTTGCAACCCCATCTGAAAAACAAAAACCAGAAGACACAATGCCAACAACGTCCGAGGGAGAGACCGGAGAGTGACAGGAGAGAGAAGAGAGAGAGAGAGAAGGGAAGGGCACAAGCGAGAGAGATAGGGCAGTGCATTTTGCGCGGCAACGACAACTAGATTCGTGTATCATAACGGGTGTCTCCACGATTATTATGGATATCTATCATCGTCCAGGTTATTATTATTTTTTTTGAAGGCTTTCATTTATTTATATTTTTTTGGGGTGAATTTTGTGATGTAGCTCAAGGGGTGATCCATAGGAAGATTTAGCCAAATTTGGCCACAAGCTAAATATGAAAGATATTTTTTGGAAAACATCTTTCTCTAATTTTGGTTAGCTGGCTACTTGAGAACGGAGTTTTTTGCTTTCTTTTCTTTTTTATGCGACGAATAATTTTTTCTTGGCAAACAAATTTTTTTTTCGTAAAAAAATTTGCCAAAAATGAGGTTTTTATTAAAAGAATAGCTGAAAATAGCCACAATTGCTTGCAATATGAAAGGGTCGACATCATGATTTTCTACCTTGATAATTTGTAATATCGCGAAGTTTGGCTAAATATACTTATGGATGATCACCACTTGAGGAACATCACAAAATTGGAGAGGGGTGGGGAGCACTGCCTGAATGATGTATACAAAATGAAATTTTCTTTTTTAAAATTCGAATTCTGGCTATAGAAAATCTTAAGAAACACTGGATTTGATCACTTTTGAATTTTTTTTATTAGGCTTTTTAGCTATATATAACGAGAGAAAAAGGGTGGGATTTTGGGCAGCCCAAGGACAACCTTCGATTGATGCAAGTGAGGAAGTGCCAATGGTGACGCAACTTGATGGAGAAAGGAAGCGCTTGTGGGAGTTGGCCAAGGTTAACTTGCAAAAGGCGCACAAAATGTACAAGAATTTTGCGGACAAGTCCCAACGAAAAGTGAAGTTTCAAGAGGGAGACGAGGTGTGGTTGAACATCAAGAATTTTAGGTTGCCAGAAGGTTTGAGTCATAAGTTCTTGGGCCCATATGCGGGGCCATTCAAAGTGTTAGAAAAGAAACTTTTCGACACTTATAAGTTAGAATTTCCGGAAAACCTTAGAGTTCATCTCACATTTCATGTGTCCCTTTTGAAGCCGGTCTCCCACGATGCCTCAAGGCTTAATCGAGAGCATAAGTCAAGGCCTCCACCGGATTTGGTTCATAATGAACCAGAGTTTGAGGTTGAGGCCGTGCTCAAATCAAGGCAACTTAGAGGACGAGAGCGGGAATACTTAGTGAAATGGAAAGGTTACCATGCAATAGAGGCTTCTTAGGTGAATGAATCTGACATGGAACATGCCCAATAAGCCATAGAAGAATTTCACATTAGATCGGCAAAAAAAAGGCGTAGAGCGTGATGAGGACATCACCTTTATTTTAGAGGGGGAAAATTCCATAAAATGTACCACATCAAGTTGCAAGTGAAATAAAAAGGGCATTAAAACTTCCAAGAGATTGTATCATGAAAAAGTTATTAAGGCAAATAGGGTTGTGGCATGGATAAATGGAACTACTTTGCGTAGGCTCAAATCAAAATCAGACTCCTAGTTTGGGGTTGAGGAAACTTGACCTCGAAAGAGGAGGCAAGCAAGGTGAGCTTGCGGGGACATGCACATGCCTTGAGGTGCATCCCAAAGGGTTGGCTTGCAGTGTGGCCAACGCGGGAAGTCATGACCCCGCTCACATACTTTAAGTGTAGTTTGGGACTTGGGTTTGGCAAACTTAGGTGTTGCTTCTCATACCTTGATAAGCAAAACCTTTTAGTTAAGGCTTGGTTGTTGTGACCAAGGCACGAGATAGGGAAAGGAGTCATGTCAAATAGCTTAGGTCAAGAGTAGACTTGACTTAAGTTCCTCATGAGGGGAAGAATGAAAAAAAAAGTTCCTCCCAAATGAGGAGCTTCGTCAATTAGGCTAGTTTAGTCTTTTGACGAAGCACATGTGGAGGGTCCCGGTCAAGACTCTCTTAGACTTGTCAAGAAAGTGTTCGAAACTTGGGGACGCCTAAGTTAGCTTGAGACAAGGTCTAGCCACAAAGGATCCAAAAGAAAGCAATTGCTATTGTATGAAGGAAAAGTTCTAAGTGTCAATGAGGACATTGACCTCTTTCTTCTAGTGGGGGAGAGTGTCGCAACCCTACTTTGGCCAATTGTGGGGGTGAAGCCCAACACTTGGAAAAGTTGGGATTTGGAGTCCTCCGGGACTCCCAAATGTTCAGAGCTCAATAGCAAGGGGCAAAACACCTTGCATTGGAGTGTTTTTAGTGTCATTGGAAAGGTCTTGAAACTTAGATATCGAAAATGCCCTCGCATTCTCGATTTGGACATCATTAGCCTAAGTTATGGGCAAAAGAAGGGCCGGGAGTCAAAATGGCAATTTGACTCCCGACCACTAAAAGTCGGGAATCGACCCTCTCCCAATGTCCAATTCAAAAGTGCAATACTTCGTTGGAAAGATCTCAACAAGGGCTACAACTTCGATTTAAACCTTGTTGCGATCCAAGGTCAGAGCGAGGGGCTACGCCCTCCCAAAGTCCGAGAGTCCGGAACCGAGACACTTGGGTGGATTTCGAGACTCCAACTTGGGAGTCCCAGGAATTTGTGCAGAGCATCGCAGAGTATACTATATGGGGGATGGTGGTGGCATCCCCCGAGTCCGGGCCGTGGTGAGTCTTGTGCTCCGAAGTGCCCATGGCTTGTCCCAACACCAAAAGGTGTCCCGGAATGTGAACTAACCACTCGGGTGGTTTGTTTTGTGCAGATTCTAGTTTGATCAACTAAGTCAGTCTTCTTAGTCTAATCCCGGGGCTTCCAACTCGACCCTCTACTCCTTTTTAGAGTTGGAAGCCGGGAGCATGCTACCAAGTCTCAATTCCGCAACTTGACTTTATGAAACCCTCAAGTGGGTTTCACCCCCATGACTTGGGAGCGCGTCATCCAATCAGCCCTTGGATTGCTTGGTCCCCACTGGATGGATGCATTCTGTTCTCTCGATGGTCCTACATGCTTTCCTGAGTTTCATTTGTCACGGTTAACCAAGGTCTAAAACCCAGGGACGCACTGTTTTTTGTCCACAGTCATTCATTCATCACGGTGGACCGATGGGTGCTCTGATGCTGATTTTGGCTACATAATCCTACTTTTATGAAGATCTTATTTTTCCAAGTTTTTAATTGGTGTGAAGTTTGGAAATGAGTTGCAATTTTCTGGTTGGGGGCTTTTGGGGAAAAAATTCAAAGAACTCTTGAATAAGTAAGGAATTAAAAGCTTAGTTTGCCATATTTAAACTTTTTGCTCTTATGCGAATTGAAAAAGTTGTAGAAGCATTTTGGAGAAAAAAATCTTAGGTTCCTACTTATCCGATAGCTAATGTTGGTGGAATCCTCCGGGATGATGGTTGTTGATGTGGTCCCATCACAAAATTGGAAAAAGAAAAATAATAATAGTGCTCCCAACCTAGTAACCGCCTCAAAAAATATCATGTCTTTTTGCCTTCCAAAAAACCAAATAAAACATTTAATACATGGTAAATTCAATAACACCGTGACCAAAAGTTTGTACTCCTCCATCGTAATTGACAAACTTGACGAACTTGAATAGAATGCGAAGACCCAAAAAAAAATACCCGAATATTTAGGCTGTATCGCCCTGCAATGTGAACTCAGCTCTATTTCCTTACTTATTCTGGTGATTTTTTTGAAAAAATTCACAAGAACCCTTCAGAAAGTGGACAGCCCATTTCAGATTTTGCAATAATGCAAAATTTTACATCATGAAAAAAATCTACTTTATAGGATTTTATATATTTCTTTAGAATAAAACTTGGATCCCCCCAAATCAGGCTTGGGAGAACTGCAATAATGTTTTTTTTTTCAATTTTCGAAGCTTGCATCTACTGTGAACACCTCGTATAGGATTTGTGAATAAATTGTAACCTTTTCGTAAAATAAAATAAAACCTTTTTGTAGGTTGGCTAACTATACCCCGCTTCAATAATAAACATCTGGTTATGTAATCTAACAACTACCCCCACCCCTTTCCCCCAAAATAATTTTTTTTAAAAAAATCCACAAACACCCTCCTCTTGAACCTAGAACCCAAAACCTAAAAAATATATATTTAAATCCAAATGTTAAAAAACGACCGCCGCCGCCGCCCAAGTCCAAAAGCTCTTTTTCCCCAGACCAATAAAATAAAATATTATAAAAAAACAATGTGGGGTTTCTGGGTTTTATGGAGTAGTGCTTTGGCATTCTTTCTGATGACCACATTGAAGAACTTGTCTAGAGATGGTCCCACTGTGATTGCTTCCATTCATCAACCCAGTAGTGAAGTTTTTGAGTTTTCGAGATACACCCTCAACAACAAGAGGCTTTCTTTGCAACTGCAAAAGAATTTGTTTGCAACAGCAAGAGACTTTGTTTGTAGCAACCATAAATTTTGTTTGCAACAGCAAGATGTTTTGGAGATTTCTTTGAAGCAGGAGCAGGAGGAGATTATGGTAGTGCTCTTCTATCATCACGGGTGGATTGGGAGCTCAAGGATTGGGAATCTATAACCCTCGCGTACCCAACTTCACATGAGAATTGTTGTAGCAGCAATAGCTTGCCAGAGACAGTAATGGTTTCTGCTGTAGTGGTGAAGTCGGAGCCACAAGCAGAAGTGGAGGAAAGTGAGGAGGAGGAAGAGGAGGTGGTTCATCAAGCTCCTGAGCAGCAGTAGCAGCTCTTCTCAAGCTTGGGCTTAAACTCGGCAGACGTAGCAACGGCAGCAACACCACGGAGAAGAACGAGAAGGAGAAAGAAGTTTCGCAAGGATCTCGTTCAACAACAACTCCTACTGCCGCCATTGCTCCTCCTCCGGCAGCAGTAGCAGTAGCAGCAGGTTCTTCTTCTTCTTCACCTCCTTCCACCAAGAAGCAGCGGGTGACGTCTCCCTCTTCAACGACAGCAGGAGGAGGAGGAAACCAAAACCTTGCTCCTCCTTGTCGTTGTCAAGTGGAAGGATGCACATCTAACCTAAGCTCTGCCAAAGACTATCACCAAAGACACAAAGTGTGTGAGATGCATTCCAAAGCTTCCAAAGCCATAGCTACCGGATGTGAACAACGCTTCTGTCAACAATGCTCCCGGTTAGCTTCCCATACCCCACCCATACCCATACATCAACTGCAGCAACAGCAATAGCAGCAGCTACAGTAGTATTGCTCCGGAGGCAGTCGACTGACTGATGGACAGATTCACTCACTCACTCCCTTGCATGTTGTGGGTCTTTTGTCTTTCTCTGTTGTCTGTAGGTTTCATGTGTTGACAGAGTTTGATGAAATCAAGCACAGCTGTCGAAGAAGACTTGTCGGACACAATGAACGGTGGCACAAACCTCACCCCGAGTCTTCATCTGCTTCTGCAGCTGCGGCTGTGATCGACCTCTCTTTCAACTGTCAAATCTCTTCACCAATGCGTAGCACGGAACAGTTGCAGATTCTCTTACTCTTGATGGTACAGCAGCAGAGATACACCTAACCCTGTACCCAACCCTTTGCATTCCCACCAGCATACCAACCTCACTGGCTCACATCCTTATACCTCTGAATGCTACTATCAGGCACCCATTTGTTGTATCCACAAGAATGATTTGAGCATTTCTTTGTCACCGAATTACAGAATTATCTTTGTACCAAAAAATTGCATCTGTCACTGTAACAGAAATTGCCTATAGTGTAAAAGAGGGGAAGATCAAAGGAGATGTGAGGCGGGAGGTTAAGGTTGTGACTTCATGTGGGGATGAATTTGAAGGTGATGCGGTTTTAGTCACTGTTCCATTGGGCTGTTTGAAGGCAGAAACCATCCGCTTTGAACCCCAACTTCCTGACTGGAAACTTGCCTCCATCGAGCGTCTTGGGTTTGGACTTCTGAATAAAGTTGTCATGGAGTTTACTGTCCCATGCTGGGATGAAACTGTTGACTATTTTGGTGCAGCTGCTAAGTGCACAGAATTGAGAGGTCGATGCTTTATGTTTTGGAATTTGAAGAGAACTGGTGGTGCTCCGATTTTGTTAGCCCTTGTGGTTGGAAAAGCAGCATATGAGGTTGAGCATCAAGAGAGTTCTAATCTTATCGAGCACGCCCTTATCATATTGAGGAAGCTCTTTGGGGAGACTGCAGTTCCCAACCCAATAGCATCTGTTGTAACCAATTGGGGCTTAGATCCCTTCAGTCGAGGAGCCTACTCTTATGTGGCTTTGGGGGCATTGAATGAGGATTATGATATTCTTGCAAGGCCTGTGGATAACTGTGTTTTCTTTGCTGGGGAGGCAACTTGTAAGCTAAACCCAAATACAATTGGGGGTGCCATGATGAGTGGGCTTCGAAAGGCAGTTAGGATTGTGGACATCCTTGAGAATCATGGAGATATAATTACCGAGGCTGAAGCTTTAGCAGCTGCTCAGCGCCAGTCAGATGGTGAGAGAAATGAGGTACAACACTTAATGACAAGAAAATCTGTCATCTTTTGTGCCTCTTTTTTTGATTGCAATGTCAGCTTTTGAAGTTGAAATAAATCACTGTTTGTATAGGGTAGGGTGCAACTAGTGCATTATCATAGCAGGTGTGGTGAAAACTGTCCAATTATTGGTGTATGCCACCAATTAGTTTATACAGTGTAAATAGCATCTTTATGAGGTGTAGGATGAAGTTGTATGAATGCTTCAGGTTCGGGATATGGTCAAAAGGCTAGCAGCAGGTGAGCTTTCAAATGTACTAAGGGGGGACACAGTTTTGGGTGAGGGTGAACAAGGCCCACTGAGCCGTGCAGATTTAGTGAAAGACATGTTTGGGAATGCCAAGACCACAACTGGACGTCTTTTGCTGATCAAAGAGATGCTTCAATTGCCTGAAACTTCTCTAAAGGGCTTTGCTAGCACAAAGTCTGGTCTCGCTGTCCTCAATAACTGGATTTTGGTATGTTTTTGTTTAAGGATCACAAAATGAGCTTTTCTTTTTCTGACTGGGCCCTGGCTGGCAACTCTTCATGCGTGGGCAATTATAAATGTGTATCATAGTAAATGTTTTCTAACATATGGGTTTACATTTTGTTCTCATGGGTGCAAGCTCACATCAGTTCTTGTCGATAGTTTTCTGGTGGATTGGGTGTGAGGATTCTCCCATGTCCATGTCAGGAAACTCCTATGCCGAACAGCCCCTAAATCAACAACTTGGAATCCTCTTGCTTCTGCTCTATAATGTGACACGGAGTGGCATGGGTGAGCTTCACAGGACTCGATGGGGAAAGATGGAACACAGCTTCTCCGGCACTGTGTGCGCCTGCTTCTTGTTGTGGCCACTAACCTGCTTTCTATCCGACAATCTGGTACCCATCACCTATGGCCATGTGGTTATGGGCTTTCCTTCCTGAGTTTTGGTCTGTCGGCTTTCCTTCCAAGTCATGTGTGGTTTCTGTGTTGTCCATTGACCCACTCTGGAGTAGTGAATAATTTTCACTTCCTACCAAGATCTTTCTTCAAGTTTAGAAGCTGCAAAGAATTATGTATTATACTTTGCTTATTCCTTGTATCTTGGGTAGAATTAATTAAACCATTCTTTGTTCTCCATGAGAGCTCACGGCTTGCCCTTTCAGAAACAGGATGTTGGCACAAAATTATGTGCAATGGTTACATCATCTGCAGACATCCATTATATTGAAAATCTGCAATTGATCTCCTGTATGTTGCAGGTGTTGGGCGAGCGGTGAAGGAAAAGGTTTATGTTCACACAAGCCGTGATATATGTGCAGTTGCAGGGCATTTGGTCAAACTTTGGATTGAAGTTTTCCGTAAAGAGAAAGCAACCCATGGTTTGATCAAATCCGCCAAGAAGCCAGCCAGTAGCTCACTAAATGCCACAGTTGGCACTGCCAAGGCAAGCTCAAAAGACACTCAAAAGACACCTACCATCGGAGATTCAAAGACCTGGCCTTCTACCCATTTAGCATCACCATCTAGTGACTCCCTTTCTGCTGGTCAGAGCAAGGTAAGATTACTGTAATCCTGATGATACTCTCTATTGATGTTTTAGAAGAACTATTGAGGAGCTTGCATTGTGATTTGCAGATATTTTGAATCATTAGATATGCTTAGCAATTGTTTAGGGTGGGTTTAGGGTCTAGGGCAACAAAATGTCATCCAAGGGTAGTGGTGACTCTTCACTTGTATAAATTGCGAGCACGCTGAAAGTTCAAATAAGCTAGGATCATCAAGCCTTAGAAGTGTCTATGCATGTTTCTATACTTGTCATCTTGAGTTCTTAGATGGACACATGGAAATTACAAGATGAAAATATTATGGAGTCAATTACCCATATTTAATGGTTAACAGATGGAAAAATATCCCTGAATCAACCAACCATAATTTGTGAAATAACTCTCCTAAATTAACAAATATAATATGAAAAAATAATTTAAATTAATTAATCAACCCTCTTAATTGACTAGTGTTTTAGGTTGATTTAACTAATAGGTGTAATTTCCACCTAAATTCCCGTCTGGCAATTAATTAGTTTCAATGGTATTCGATCAGCCAACAAGGGCACAGTGACTTGAGAGCCCTTGGGTGAACCCAGGCCAGTCCGTTTAAATTATTTCTAAACATTACAAACACTTAATGCTTAGACTAAATCAGGGTGTCCGAGTTCAGATTTAACATATTTTGGGCTTAACATGGCTACTGAGAGGCCTCACTCAAAAAGGTCAAGGTACCAACATGGGTGCTGGTTCACCCTGCCTTTGAAGCTGTAAAAAATGATGCCACGTGGCGTTTTACAATTTCAGATTGCGTTTTGAGTCTTCGGGCCTACCTCCGCTAACAAAAGTGAGCTCTGTCTTTATGTAACGAACCATCTGGTCTCATCCATGAACGAAGGCGTGTTTGTATGTAACTGAGTCACCGACCGTCCAGGCTCATCCATGAACGAAGAAGCAGAAGAAGAAGTCTTGTCTGTATGCGAGCGAGGGACCGACCGGTCAAACTCATCCATCCATCATACATGAACCTAGGACGGCCTACCTGTTTGCGAACGACCGACCGGCCGGCCGGGCTCATCATCCAGGACCGAAGCCGGCATAAAAATAGAAAGCTAAAATTTAGGATTAAATTCAATATGAAAATAAAGATAGAGATGGATCCTTCCACATTCTTGGGTTTTTACATTTCTACCATAACGTACTATAAAAATTTAGTGACTTAAATTTTTTTCTCAAAATTAATAGAAGACTTGATGCCACATGGACCAAATGAATTTAGAAACTTTTTCAGTTCTTTGTTTCATTCACACATCCTTTCACTTTAATGGGAAGCTCAATGATAGGGATTTGCTACCGTTTTTTTGGAGTGTCACAAATAAGGGTCTTCTTTGGATTTAACAACTCTTTATTCAGTTTTGCGTTGTACCCCATCATTTCCGCTTGGCATCTCCGCGCCATAATCCAGAGTCAAAGGTTAGTTTAGTAAGAGGTCCATAGAACAACTTTAAAGTGTTTACACCTAAACATGGTTTTGCAAAAATTCTAACTTTCTTTAGGGAGCCCATCAATATTCTTTTGCCTTTCACTAGGTTCTAGGGAGGTCGCTTTCACTCTACCACGAACAATGTGAAAAAAATATAGGGTATAGTTTATTGAAAAAACTAAAAGAAAAAAACTTATTTAAACATAAATAGGGTGTCAATAATTCCTTTTGTAAATAGAATAAAAATGTATCTAAAATATGCTTTAAATATGTCATTATTTCATAGCAAAACACCAAATATAGTTTTGCTTCAAGTGGTTCCTAAAATATACAAGGAATCACCTCACTGGACACTTGTTTGGGTACAACAACCTTGATTTGGTTCCAACTTCAGAAACTTTAATCCATTTGGGGATTTGATTTTGGTTTGAAAGCTAAACTCCAACTTAGTTCAGAGTTCATTTTGAAGTAAGAAAACCCCAGTTGGATTTATTTCAAAAAAATTATAAATGTTTAGCCATACCTTATTATCTATTTCCTTAATGTGGGTACGTCACAGTGTCCGGAGGTCACGGGTACCTTCTAGTAATGCTTATAAATGTTTTTGCCACGGTACCACTGCAGGTGCTAGTTCATCCAAACTCCTGATTGAGGCCTCTTAGTGCATATATTTAACATGCAAAATCATAAATGTGGACTTCAGACCACCCAGCCCATCAAATTATGCCACGTGGCTCTCTGAAATTTTGGATCGTGTTTTGAGCCCTCAGGCCTACCTCCGCTAACAAAAGTTCCACAAGGGCGATGCAACAGACGACATATAAGATGCATTGCAATACCGGATGAACTAGAACAGCAAAACCCACAAGGACAATGTCCATAGAAGTTCCCTTGATATTTTCAAGTCTTTTTCCAATGAACCAGACAAGATGCAGAGTGAATTTAACCAGCCTAATATTATCACCAAGGGCAAATAGGACATTGCTATGAAGTCAGAGAGGAACACCACTGACCGTGTCCAATAGGTGAGATGCGGTTGCGTGACAAGTTAAGCACCCGCAATCGAGTAAGTTCCCGTAAGCCTTCAATTACTACAATTTTGTTGTGTGACAGGTCAAATGAGTGCAGACTTCGTGGAAGCGATCCTGGTGTTAGACAGACTGCAACAAAACCAAAAATATTTCATTGGATCCCGCAAAGTCTCAAAACCAGTTGTTGGTAAATGTGATCAGGATCCCCTAACATCCTCAAATAAACTTGGCACGTCCACTTCCAGAATGTGGCAGTTAAAACCTAACTCCCACAAGAGGTATATGATAGCTAGGGCTTATCATCTGAGACCACATTTTGACTACGGAATATTTTGCGATTCTGTTCGTGATATAAAGGGCATAAGCATGTGTTTTGAATATGGATTCTACGTCAGCGACCTTACATTGGTAATGCTAACCCCAATCATCATGGCTCAAAACAAATATGATCGTTCAGCTGTCTCACTTATACAAAATAATCTCTCGGAGAGAAGAGCAGCCTGCCGGACCCGAGGCACTCAATAACCAGATTTGTACAGGTCATCAATAGCCGACCTGATGTTCACAAAGCAGGGAAATGCAGCACAGTTCCAAATAAGGAAAACAAAAGTTCCACAAGGGCGATGCGACAAATGACATACAAGATGCATTGCAATACCGGATGAACTAGATGAGCAAAACCCAAGAGGACAATGTCCATAGAAGTTCCCTTCATATTTTAAAGTCTTTTTTCAATGAACCAAACAAGACTGAATTTAACCAGCCTAATATTCGGCCTGGCACCTTCGATCGTGAAGGCTGACGAAAACGTTGCCTCGACTCGAGAGGCGAGGCAGCCTCTCACGCGAGGTCCTGAACGGAACGGTCGTAACGGAGCGGTGAACCACCAGCTTCTGGAAACGGCACCGGCGTGGAAAATCCAAATTGATTTGAGATCCAATCGCCAAAGGTTGTGCTGGTGGTCTGTCTCTCACTCGTGGCTGGAAAAGAGTTCTCGTTGCAAGCATTTCGCACTTTATCACACAGACAACAGGCTAGGCACTTGTCACGCGCGGGATATCAAGAAGTTCGTATTGCAGGTGGGGTGGGTTGGGTTGCAGTGGGGCTGGGGGCCTGGGGTTTGGACATTTTTGTGAGCGACAAACAAACAAACAAGCAGCGAAAGCACATAGGCTAAGCACTTTCTTGTTGGGCTGGTGGTGGTGGTGGAGTTCCTTGATCTTTGCACCATCATCGTCTCAGACAGAGCTAGTAGGCTAAGCACTGGAGGATAACCGGGGTGTTCATACCTTAAGGTGTTTTCCTCACTAACCGGCCAAAACTGGTATCTGGAAGTATTTAAACTGTATTTGGAGGGTACATTATATCAACGAATGGGTTTAGGGTTTAGGTAAACCCTAAACCCTCTTATCCCTCTTGCAAAAGTGCAAGAGTATTCTTACACCTACTCCACTATAGGTGTAAGATCTCTCACACTTTTTTTCCGGAGAATGTGTGACTTCTGTCCCCTCCTATGCCTTGTGAACTGCATATGTTCAAGATTCATGATAACCTTCAACCTTGTGCTTTAAAAATGTCGTGTGAATGTCTTCTACCCAGGTAGTAGACATTCCCACACCATGCGGCCGGTCCTATATGATGTGAACACATAAAACACATGAAATGTAACCTCCTACACAAAGCTAATATTGTGTAGAGTGCATGCATGGTCAGTTAACGGGGGGCCCTTTAGGAGCACACCCGAGTGATTTACTTCCTGTTGATTCCCCTACTGTGAAGTAAATTGTGGGCGGGCAATGGTTGTTGCCACCTAAGGTAAACAAATAAAACAAACCATTCGGCGGCTCTTTTCACATGTAGCTGTGTCTGCTAGTCACAAGTGCCTGATTATGTATACACCTACCTTTTTTTTTAAACAGTTACAATCTACAGAAGATTAACAAAAGTCAAAAGACTTCTCCAAGACCGAGAGAGCACACAAGGGTAGTGCTAGTGAAGAAATACTTCTGCACTTCTACAAGATGCTGCAAACAGGAGTCTTAACACATTTTGTACCCAGGTTGTTAACGTGCAATTAAAGGAGGGTAGTTGCCACCATTTAGTGACTTACCAAGGCTGCCTCACCGAAATTCCGTCTCCTTAAGCGCCTGCCAGCCATCCCAAACATGCCACATACCGTCCATTTGAATCACATAGTATTTCTGGAGCTGTTGAACCATAAAGCTGTCTGAGCTCAGATTTAACAATTTTTTGGGCTTAAGATGGCCACTAAGAGGCCTCACTCAAAAAGGTCAAGGTACCAACATGGGTGCTGGTTCACCCTGGCCAACTTGTGCCACCTACACCGATGACCAGTTGGAACCCTTCAGGTTTCCTTTGAAAGTGTGCTAAATGATGCCACGTGGCATTCCAAAAATTTAGATTACGTTTTGAGCCCTCAGGCCTACCTGCACTAAAATCCCTTATATTTGGGATTTTTTTTTTTTTTTTAAGGGCAAATTTTCCCCCCTAGAAAAAGGATGCCCTAAACCTTGGATAACATTCTTTTTTCAATTTTGCGATGTATCTAGTTTGGCAATGATCCACAGTTCAATTTAGCAAATTTTGATTATCGACAAAGTAAAGTAAGAAAGTAACAAATCAAAAGGAAATTTTATGGTTTTCTAAATAGTTGTTTCCTAGAGTTTTATAGTTTCCATTTTCGTGGGTTTTCTATAAATACTTTCCCCTTGGTTTTATTATTTTCTTTATTTATTTATTGTGCTTGCTCGAAAGGTTGGTTTCATATTTAATATTTCATTGGTGGTTTTTGTTTTCTATAATGTTTGCAAAAACTATTTTTCTGTTGTGTATTTTTTCATTTTATTCTATATGGTTGTTTTATAAATTTTGGAGGTTTAAGTTTTCAAATAAAGCGTAGTTTCTTCGCCTTCTTTTTCTTCTTGCGATTTTTGTTGTTTATCTCATTTTTTAATGTTTTTTTTCTTTTACAACCGTTTTTTGGGTATTTATAACTTTTGACAACCTTATATTTATTTTTTTATATTATTAGGTTTTTTTTTCTTTTATTTTGGTCTTTCAAATATGTAATTAGATTGATAGCACTTATAAGATTTCATACATGTACCTACAATAGTTCCTATGAGCTATGCTTGAATTTATGATTGCACATAACCTTAAACCCCTTGGTTTGACTTGTCGTTTGCACGAGAGCCAACAAAAATTTCGATAGCGACACGAACTATATTCAAAAATCAACCTGGATTGCGAGATCTTTTGCGTGACTCCTACGTCCCATTCCGTTTGCCCTGACATAAAGCATGCCCTGTTTATGAGCAAATCCTAACAACATTTAGGTTGATAATTCTAGAAAATAATCCAAATGACCAAAAACGTTGCATGCAAGATTTACACAGTGCCAGTGATAATGTTGTAATCAAAATGGATGATCTCACGTAAAGTATTTTCTACCAATTGCAATTAAAAAAAAATGTGAACGAAATTTTTTGCTTGTCCTTCATATATGCTAGGATCTCCCGTGAAAGGAGGTAAATAACTTTTGAGAATCCTATGATCCCGAACGTATCGTTGAAGGCGGGCCAAGATTTCTTACCTTAAATGAAACAGACCTCAAGAAGGCAACTTAATGCAATATAAAAGGTTGCATAGGGTGGTCGACTCATTCAATCATTCACGTAAAGGTTGTTTTTGGCAGGTAGTTGATACATACTTGAGTCGCACTACCCTTGTTCCTTTTGTGCTCAACTCTCAAGCTTGTGTGTCTACAAAGGTGTGTAATTAGTTTTTTTTTGTTTGTGATCGTCAATCCTTTTGATGGCAATGCGTTCATCATCGATTGTTGTTGGTTTTTTTAGCGTTTATGATCTTACAAGAGGCGTCAAATTTATATGCATTTGTTTCTAAATATTTTGAGTCTCATAATCATATTTTTTGCAGATGGGAGAACCCGAAGGTACCAAACTGATGGACATGCCGTTGGAAGTTCGAACTAACATCCTTAAGTTTTTATGGGCCGATGAATATGATGCATGAGAATATAAGGAGGATGGTCGTGTTTTAATTGTTGACCTACATAAGTTGCTTGCCCCTGCTACTGATGAGTGGGAAAAGCAAATGCCAGACATTCTGGCCCATGTTCACCTCGGGGTGGTTGACCATCTCGTCATCCTGGCATACATAGAAGCCACAGAAAAATATCGAGGATGTTGTTTTACAGTGTATCACCCAATGCGCGTAGAATGGTTCCCAGAACTTGATGAAGTGGTCCGCAATCCACCTCCGAACATGCTCGTGACCATTAAAACGCATGAAGACGAAATCCCTGAAACGCATCCCGACGACATATATGGAACGCATGGTGACGACATTGATGACAAGAAGGAATATGTTTAAGGGCGTAATAGTAATCGTTCATTTTTGTCGGCATGGTGAGAAAAAATGCTTGTGATAGTTTTGTAGTTAATCTTTTTGCAAAGGATTGATTGCAGTGTAGATACTTGATGCAAAAGCCATGTAAAGTTCAAAAAAATAAAGATTGTTCATTGTTGTAAGAATTTCGAAAAAAATACTTGTAATGGCTTTGCAGTCAGTTTTTGTTTTGTTTTACACGCATCAAGTGTAATTCTTTAGTGGAGAAACATGTTGTTGTAAAAGGTCCTAGACATAAATTTAACCTTTATTACTCTTAATATTATTCACCATTTTTATTTATCCTTTGAAGTTAAGTTTCTTTTTTTGTGTGCTAGTTTTTAAACAATATATATGTATATTAATGAACTATACCCTAGATGCCATTTGTCAAGTCCATTTTTAGGTTGATTATCAAGTGTCAGATAATAAGTTTACCATCAAAAAACACATATCTACTAACCATACGTTTACATATTTTATCAATACCATTCACAACTTATTGTCCCATCATGTTGGTCTTCGAAACCCATTCAAATCAAATTATTTTCAAGCATTATTCTCCGAACAAAAAAACATCATAAAATATAAAGATCTCACCATAAGATGTCAAGAAGTCAAAACTTGTCCAACAACCCTAAATTCTACTCCTATTCCATTTTCCAAAGTTAGACAATTCCCTTCTTTTTTGTCTGGCAACCATTACAACTGACCAATGAACACAATAAGTTATTTATGAAATTAAGAATAAACCAATAATCTGACATTCACAGACATTAACATGGCATTTACAAGTCCGCTAGAATTTGAGGAATCCATCTCACTTTAGCATTGATTTAGTGTGATTAAATTACATGCATCGGGGTTAGGAGAAGAGAGCTCGCCAACAATTTGGTGACCAACGAGCCGACGGAATTACCAATGAGCACCGGGTAAAATCCGGCCCCCATCAACATTGCCTAACCAAACAGCTCAAAAACAATGTTCATGGGGCCTCCCCTAATAGCTTAAAAAATTATGCATGTGAGTAAGCTTTTGTTGAAATAGATTTCTAGATTATTATTCCTTAATAGTGGGTGCCCGTGGCCGATGGCCACCTTGAAGTCCCCCGTGGGTGCCCGTGACCTTGGGCCACTGTGAAGTTTTATACGCTTTATTTTTTCTTATCTTTTACTCTTTATTTGGCCCCTGCCCTGCCCACCCTTTTATTTTTTCTTATCTTTTACTCTTTATTTGGCCCCTACCTTGCTCGCCCTTTTATTTTTCCTTATCTTTTACTCTTTATTTGGCCCCTGCCCTGCCCGCCCTTTTTATTTTCCTTATCTTTTACTCTTTATTTGGCTTTTGCCCTTCCCGCACGGCCCTGCCCCCTGCCCTGCCTTGCAAGACGGACGGATAGACGGACCCTGCCCTGCCCCCTGCCCCGCCCTGCCTTGTCTGGCCGCCCGTTTTTTCGAATCCCAAGACCCGTTTTTCGAATCCGACTGTCCGGGCTGAATCTGGTTTTCCGAATCTGACTGTCGGGGCCGGTTTTCCCGGTCCATTAAAACGTGGAACCGTCGTCAGACGCACAGACACTGTTGTAATTATATTAAAAAAACTCTACTGTCCACCTAGGACAGTCGCCATTTAATGTAAATTGATGGATGAAAGGATGGACGGATGGACAATGGGACGGACGGATGGATGGAAAGGATCATTTCATCCCGATGTCTTTTATTATATATTATTCCTTATAAAATTTTCTTTTTAGGCAAATGTGACGACTAACCAATAAATGCAATAACATAATTATGAAATTAAGAACAAGACATTCACAGACATTCACATGGCATTTACAGGTCCGACAAAATTCCAAGAATCCATTTCAGTAGAGCATCGATTTAGTGTGACTATATTACATGCATCGAGGTTAGCAGAAGATAGCTTGCCAACAATTCGGTGACCAATCAGCCGACCGAATCACCAACGAGCACCGAGTAGAACCCGGCCCCCACAAACATTGCCTAACCAAACAGCTCAAAAACAATGTTCATGGGGCCTCCCCGAATAACCTCACAGATTGTGCATGTAATCCAGCTTCTCTTGAAATGGATTCCTAGAATTAATCCTTATAAAAAAAAGATCATCCGACGACCATGACAACCAACCAGTGAATGCAATAAGATAACCATGAGATTGACTACAAACCTGGAATCATACGCACACAGACATTCCCATGGCATTTACAGGTCCAACAAAATTCTAGGAATCCATTTCAGTAGAGCATCGATTTAGTGTGACTAAATTACATGCATCGAGGTCAGCAGAAGAGAGCTCGCCAACAATTCGATGACCAATCAGCCGACCGAATCACCAACGAACACCGAATAGACTCCGGCCCCCACAAACATTGCCTAACCAAACAGCTCAAAAACAATGTTCATGGGGCCTCCCCCAATAACCTCACAGATTGTGCATGTAATCTAGCTCCTCTTGAAATGGATTCCTAGAATTAATCCTTATAAGAAAAAGATTTTTCCGACAACCATGACAACGAGCCAGCAAATGCAATAAGATAACTATGAGATTAAGAACAAACCAAGAATCATGTGCACACAAACATTCACACAACATTTACAAGCATTTATGGACATTTACAAGGACTTCGAAAGACAAAGCAAAGGTCATTGCCATGATGTACTTCTAAGAACTCGCCGACTCTCTAGAAAGAACATAAAAGAAAGGGAGGAAGATATAACTCCTCGTCTTGTTTCACAAATACTCACCCGATCTCACAAAATGCCGGTACTTCGGCATCTTAGAACCAGTGCAGCTCAAGGAGAATAAATGTCTGCACTGCCCTCTCAACAAAGCTCGCTGCCGGTATCTTAATCTAACCACCCAAGAAACTAACGCACCTGGGCTCACCCTTCCATGCATCTTTTCTTCCAACCTCTTCAATGTTTTCTGTACACAATCCCTAGATGCCTGCACCAGATGAAAGAATTAAATCACAACTAGGTAAATTCAATCTTGATACTGAATATTTACCAAATTTTTTCTACCACTCTAGAATATATCACAACAAGGCTAAGCAATCCACCAACTGAATAACTCTCAGGAATAAACCAATCTTCTTGGTTGCACACATACATCGTAGTCATAGGAATAGCACAACCGTAAGAAAATATATACATAAAGCCCCACTTCCTAAAAACCCAAATCAAAAGCTAATAGGATCTGACACAATTTTCTTGTAGACAGGCAGGTAAGCACCACTAAACTACTTGCACAGTAAGTTCACCATCAAGGAGCCTTTGAACTCCACCTTCCTCGACTATTTCGGACACATTGTCCTGCAATACACAAGTATCAAAGACTCCGCGAAAGAACGCCACCACTAGTTCAACCATAAATGATCATCCACAAACCTACGAACCAAGGACAAACTATGAAGCACCGCACGACAAGTGTTACTCTTCAAGAGACGCTTAATGAAATCAAACTCATGCGTGAAGAGATAGAAATTTTACAAATAGACTGCACAATTTGTACCCACATGGATACCAATGCACTGTCTATAAACACCCTGGCCAAAAACAAAGAAACAAATTGTCTAATAAGAAACCCCACCAAGAGATCAAATCTGAAGCCTATGCAACTTTGAAGCTATGAAGATTTTCAAACAAATTGACATCTGCTTTATTTTTCAGCCACAAGAACCTAAAGTTCCAAGCTGTTTTTTGAACCAACAAAAACTTAAAACGATGAAGTTTCAACATCCGATTACACATTTTATTTATCAGAACTCTCATACGAGCTTTTAGATCCACTAGGTCAATTTTAGTGTATAGAGTTGAGAAATCAAAAGACTGTAACAGAAGTGGGAAAGCTGTATCACTTTCAGATCTTGAACGATTAAGAATTACCTCCACCACTCCTGTAGAGTCATTGAGAATCCAACTACTATCACAAGGGACATCTGTTTTTTTGAACTTAGACACCCAAAGGTCATTGACCGTAGGAAACAAAGCTTTGAAGAAAGAACACAGCCACTTAGAAACATCAGTCAGAGAACTAGAGCTGGCTGCATGGATCATACCTATAGGTTTAATTGGGATTTTATGAAACTTCCAAACTGCACAAAGAAATGGAAGACGACGGCCACACTTTACACCTTTAAAATTAGGAGCCTTATTAAAAGAGAGATGAGACTTAAGAATAACAAATTGAGCAAGATTGAAGGCCACATAAGCACTAACAAGATAATTAAGCTCAGAGAAAACAGAAGAAACACAAAATTTTTTACAAACAAACACAAAGTTATTACAACAGTTATCCATGTAAATAATGACAAAGGACTGCCGGAGAAACTTTAGGTGATCCAAATCCCCTAAAGGAACAGACAAAGGAGAATCAGAAGAGGTTTGAACCACAAAGGAAGCAGGAGTCCTCTTCTGTACAAACAAAAAGAACTTTGGCTTTCCACTGACTTAATATCCCTTGAATTCCTAGAAGCTCTTCTTACTTGTTGACAAACTTCTTAAGAGCTTTATCGATAGCTTCGTCAATAGACAACATAGACAAGAAGCCACTTCTAAACTTGGTGCCTCTGGAAAAGAGTTCAATTAGGCCGGGCCTAGAAAGGATATTAAGGTTAGCAGAAATAACATGACCATGATGGGAATCAACAAAACTAGGGAAACGAGAACAAGCACAACCAGAGTGAATCATTTTATTAACTTGACTCAGAAACACTAGATTCTCGGTCAGTGCAAAAACCAGGGCCACAGCTATCAGAACCTGAGCTGGACGACCCAAAGCGAATGCTGCCATTTCACGAAGTTGAGGATTTGAAGCTTCAAGCATCCTTATCGGAGGTCGGATCACCCCACGTTGGACAACGTGAACCTAAAAGTACACACCATATCCTTAAATGCAAGAAACCCAAACTAGCTCTTGGAACTCTGGTTGTAGTTTTAACTCTCGATGGGCTCTTCATTGCTATCTAGCATCTCTCCTGTGTACCCTATAATCATCGCCTATTTCTATGTAGACTTCTATTTGAACTGGGACTCAACATGTAACATGGTGCAAGGGGCACAGGATTCACACCTTGCATTCAGGATCTGTTGTGGCAAACTGGCCCAACAAAAGAGCAGACTCCCTTTGACTTTCTGGGCACCTTGAGCTGAACCCAGAAAAACACATAAACAAGGCAAAAACATAACAACTTGCATATGTGAGAAACTACCAAGGGTATGATAAGATCAAGATTGGTTGATACCAATCTAATCAGAGAAAGTGTATCAATCTGAACATAAAAACCCTTAGGACCTAATGAATATTAAAGTTTCAACTGAGTGGCAAGCACAGACATCATTGAGCCTCCAATATGACAAAAAAGATATGCTCAAAGTTGAGTGCCACAACCTGTTTTCCATCTTGGACTGTAGTCAGAAAATAATGACTACAAGAGCAACAACACTATCTTGATAACAACTTTTCAGAGGTAACACTGCTTCCTGAGGATTGGCATAAGCTGGATTGGAACATGCACATCAACTCTCAGTGAAACCAGGAACTAGAGGTCACCAACCAACAGGTTTCTGAGCACAAAGGTTTTCAGAAACTGGGAAGTTTTTTTAGAAGGAGCATGGAGGGTGGAAAGGAAATTTGGGCAAGAAACCTGTGGTGCAAGTTCATGGATTCCTACTTTCTTAATGCTCTCACCCTTTCCATTGCATTGACGCACTATCAGAAGCAAAACACAAAACAAACCCATGAGCACATTATGAATGTCTAGCTCTATTCTATCTAGAAGACTCCGTGAGGGCAATAAGCATGGAAACGACCAATAACAGAATAAAAAACAGACATGTGACGCACTCCCAACTCCTTAAAGGACTCAAATGTGAGTCCAAGTGAAAGATAGCGGAAGAGGGAGGAGTCGGGATGCGCTCCCTAGCTCTCAACACTTGGAGGGGTAGAGGGGTGTGTTGAAGCTCCGGGATGGGACTAGGAAGAATTGACAAGCTTATTCACTCACACGGGCCTGCACACAACCCACACCAAGTGGTTAGTGCAAAGTTAGAGCACCTTTGGTGCTAGGACAGCCACGGGCAACACGGACACACAAGACTCACCACGACCCGGACTTGGGGGAAGCCACCACCTTCCCCCTTATAGTATACTCTGTGACTCTCCACGGGGCCCACATCCAAATGGCTTTTCTCTCCCGGGACTCCCGGGACTCCCGCGCGGGAGTCCCGAAATCCCGCCCAGCGAAACTCTCGGGACTTTGAAGCCTCATAACTTTGCGAGCAGACCTCGGATCGAAGTGCGGTCTGAAGCAAAGTTGTAGCTCTCGTCGAGACCTTTCCAACGGTATGTCGCACGTTGTCTGCAGCTAAGTATTTCGGGTCGATTCCTGACTTTTCGTGGTCGGGAGTCAAAATTGGCAGACTCCCGGGAATTCGACTCTCGGTCCTTCTTTTGGTCGTAACTTCTATTTTAGATGTCCAAATGAGCAATGCGAGCCCATTTTAGACATCTACGCTTTAAGAGCTTTTCATTGATATAAAGAGCGCCACAAGCCATTGAGATTTGACCCCTCAAATTGGTCTCTGAAGTTTTGGGAGTCCTTTTGGGACTCCAACTCTCACCAACTCCCAACATGGGAGTTCACTTGGGAGTGTGAGGGTTCACTCCCTCACACTTTTTTGCACTCCCGGGAGTCTATGATGTGACTCCCGGGCTTCCTCTTGGCCCGCACCCTTGCAACCCCTTTTGCCTTGGTCGCGAGCCCAAAGCTAGGGTTGCGACAACATGGTTCTCAAAGACGACATTAAGAAATATTAAAACTGGAGTCACATTGCAATACAGCAGACAGAAATTCCAGACTGTTTCCAAACTGCAACACTGGTTCACAAGATAAGCTGGTCACTCATTCACATAGAAATCCAACCATGTGAACCAAAAGGCATCAAAAGACAGTGTTTCCCCATCATGGTAGCCATCAACAGACATGGCTTCAGAGTGACTCCTACAGAAAGATATGCAGGGCAAACTTTACAAATAGACACAGCTTCGCAATGTCCAATCAATAGTCGTCTTTGCATAATACAAGATCTCCTACACAGGTGCCCATAACAAGCAGACAGAAAGAGGGAAGATGTAGTCTGTTGCCTATACCAGGCTTACAACCAGACAACCAAAGACAGAGAACATTAACAAGGTTTCATATACAACAACGAAGGAGAATTGGAAGAGATGGGGTTGCAATTGACCAACAAATAAAGGCTTGTTTAATCAAGAAAGATGCAGAAAGGTTGAGGACAGTGATAGGGGAATGTGGGGACTCACTCTGTCCTTCATCCTCCACTTGGAAACAACGCCACTCTCCAGCGGCCGAACCAACGTGACTGGTTCCGCAGCATCATGCCGCAAGTCAGAAAGGTAGAGGTTATGCGGAAAGTGTGGCACGTTGGCTGCCGCCTCTACTCCTCCTCCTCCCCAGCGGCGCTGCTCCTCAGCAGTATGTTGTGCCTCCTCCTCCTCCACTCGCCCGGTTCCAGTAAGGTGGTCGTCCATGAGCTGCTGCGAAATTGACGACAAGCGCTGTGCGGGACCTAAAGTGCCGCCTGAAATGCTTTCCAGGGAGTGCTGCCTACACAAAACAAAGTCTCCTAGCGCCATTCGCCCCCCGCCACCTCAAACCCCACCATATCACACTATAGTTTTTTTGTGTTTGTGTTGGAAACTCAAACGCTCTTCTCCCACTGCCTCCCTCCTTCCACGGCACCTCAGATCGCTATGGAGGCATCCCAGCCGCGCCACGGAGCATTTGCCGCCCGCCCCCAACAAGATGTCGAATGGGCACCAAGCTGCTGTTGCCTTCCGAATCAACGGCGCTATAGGTCAAAAGCAATGACCCAAACCTCGGACAAGGAAAACCCTGCAATAGAATTTTGAACAAGATGCTCTCTCTCTCTCTCTCTCTCTCCACAGGGGTCTGATCTATAGGGTTTCAGCAAGGTTTGCATGAAAGGAAACTACGACAGAGGACAAAACATCTGGAGGCCGCCATTGCACAAAAGCAGACGGCTCTCGAGGTTCAAACATCTCCACGCTCTAAAATCGTGCTACTGGGACGGGAATAGTTCAACCCTTTTAACAAAGAGTTGTTTCGTGTCCTTTTCAGCTCTCCATCTTTATCCCCCTTCTTCGTTTCCTTCTTTGTTTGTCTCCTGCTTCTTCTTCTTCTTCTTCGTCTCCTTTGGTCTTACAAAAATCCCACGCACAGGTGGACAGGCAAGAAGGCAGCTAAACCGAAAGAGGTCTTTCCGGAACAGGAACAAAAAAAACCGAAAAAGACTTCAACAACGAGAAAAGAAACCCACAAAATAAAAAGCAGAGAATGTCAAGAAGCCCTACAAAACACATCTACTATAAACTGTTTGTTTCTTGCAGCAACAGACAGAAGAAACAAACACAAAAATATTTCCTCCCTTTTGTTGCATTCCTTCCTTCCTTCCTCGACTTACATCTGTTTGTTTTTTATTCTTGTTATTTTCCTGCATTTCATCGGAGGAGTTTTTGTGGAGGAGTTCGGGCTCGAATTTCTTCCACGAATGATGATCCGTTCGTCACCAACATCAATAGCAACTCCCGTCCGTCCAACAAAACAGCAAAACATACACACAACGACAAAGAATTCCTACCGGACGCCAGTGCACGGTACTAACACAACAGACTAGGTGTGGAAGCGGGGGAACTCTGACACCGTACATAGGAACTGGAAGAAGATAAGAAAAAGCCCAGCAGCAAAGAAAAATGCTCAGTAAATAGGTAAACTCTACTGATAATTATTGTTTTTAAAAGTGTAATAAATTCGATTAATTTTGCTACAAGAAAATCATCGTCGTTTTTCAAACCAAAATGCTGTTAAAATTTGTGATAATTGAATTTTTAATTTAAATAAAATTTACTAACTTGCTATTAAAAACTCGTAGTCTTTTTTCAAACCAATAATTTTGGTAAATTTTTGGACAATTGTATTTCTAAATGTAGTAACTTCACCTTTTTCCAATTAAAAAAACATCTTTTTTCAAACCAGAATTTTGGATGATTGTGTTTTTCGTGTAAAATTTGACAATTTTTTCTTTTCTTGAAAAACATTCACCAAATTCTTTACATCACAAAATCTGGAAAAGAAGAAAAACAGCCATAGTAGTTTTTTTATAAGTTTTTCAAAATAATCCCTCACGTTTGTATCTTCTGTTTGTAAACCCTAATTTAAATTCTTTTTCTTTCTGTATTTCTTTCTCTCATTTTTTTTGGATTGGAAAAAAAAGCCACAAAGTTCCACAAGTTTTGAAGTTCCACATCAAACAAACTCAACTAAATTAAAACTAGATAATTATGTTTACTTGTGTTACTAGACAGTTATGAGTACAGATAGGTATACATGTACCTTATACTTCACTGGCCAAGTTTATTGAAAGCAGCCTTTTTCTTGCTGGCCAATACAGCCAGAAAGCGAAAATTAAAAATTAAATAAACTAACTAAAGTTAAAAGTTTCTGTGTCTGGTGGTTCCAGTAAGTTGCCAAAAATATTATCTATTTTTTTTACTATTATCATATTTATCTTGTATTCAAATTAGGCTAAATCCGCCTATGGATGACGGTTAGGTTGGCTATATCACAAAATTGACCCAAAAAAAAACCTTGGTTTGGGGAAAGAGAAAAAAAAACCCGTTGGTGGCACACATTAATAAGCAACATTGTCAGGAAATAAAGAAAGAAAAGCTAACCCGCACCCGATTAGGAAGCTTCTCTCGAAGTTGGGCCAGTAATTTTATTTATTTATTTATTTATTTTGGGAAGCACAACAACAGACGTGACCTTACAAGAACGAGCGCCCACCAGCGCACCATCCACTGGATGCCCGTTATATATTCAGTTGTGGATGAACCTCAAACTGGGTTAACGTTTGGATTCACCTCAGTAACCAATTGTGCAGGAAATAGCTCTCATACATAAGTAGGTACGTAGGTAGGAAATTACTAGTTGAGTAGATGGTTTATACATGGGAAAGGGTTGTTTTTACTACCTACCTAATAAAAGCCTGCTTGTGGGTTGTTAGTAGGTAGGTAGAAAAAAAAGGGCAACTGAGCTAACTACCATGGTTAGCTATGGAACTGGAGCCCAACAGAACACTGTTTCTGGAACACTTATCATTCATCCGTCATGCTGCATTGGCAGATGCTGGTTCACCGTGGCCCCTTGATGTACCTTATTATCTTACTACTTACCCCCCAACGAAAGTTACTAAATGAGGTACTAACTGAACCAGGACTCTTGACGGGTGCCGGTTAGCAGGTGATGAGCAGAGGCGGGAAACTTGCAACCCGTTAACTCCCCCGTCCGCGGCCGCGCCCTCGCCCGTGCGGTCCATTTCTGGGCGCATTGACCGATGGACCTACTTTGTCTGACCGGCATGGCAACAAATTTGTCCCCAGTTGGGCCCACCACACAGGAGCTGACACGTCGTTATTTGGCCTCTCGAATCAGCCATTTGTAGCTCACCTTTTTAGTTGTACGTTCAATTTTATCACCCAATGAGAACGCGCCAAGAAGTTATGCGCCTCCAGATCGAGGAGTCCACCGAACTGGCACCAATGAGAAGGCGGCACCTGAACAAATGGGCTTTTCTTAGGTCGTTGGGTTACTATCTCCCTTGTTGGCTGTGTGTGAAAAGGGATTCAAATAATTTCGCATTCAATTTGGGTAGGTAAGTATGCCCTGAAATGGGCACGCAATTGACTTGACGGAAAAGTGCGGGGTATCCTGGGATTTCATGGCCTAGGGGGAAAATCATTTTTAAGCGTGAGGGCCAATCGACCTGCGCCAAAATCAGCAAAAAAGACCCCCCTTTGGCGCCATCTTAGATGGAAGGTTGCCCATTCGAAAGGTGTAAAAGGTTGAAAAATCAAAAGCCCGCGAAAAAGTAAACAAATACTTACGAGTTCGCACATAGGGAGCACAGAGATGACGAGGGGAAATATTTTTGAACTGATGGACTGGGGTTAATTATGAACTGCCACTTCGGTTAGTTTTATTGGCATCACTTTTGGCCATCTCCCATTATTTGGCCCCTTTTTTACCCCATTCATGAATAAATTGCCTTTGTTACACTTGCTAGTTCTTGAGTAGTGCCGTTTTATGGTAAGTGAATGTGAAACGTGTTAAAATTTGGCATCGACCAAGGGGCTTGGGGGTTGGCAATCAAGCCTTTGCTTCTCATCAAATCTGGGTAGTTCAAAACGGGCTTTTGGCCAGCTCTTTGTGAGGCCAAATTTGGCTTTTGACCAGATTTGTGACGGGAAAAACCAAATAGGTATAGGTCAAATGGAAGGGAAAAATGTTCCCTCCCCCCCCCCCCCTTCTTTCGGGCCTTTGAACTTTATGACCACTTGACCCTAAACCTCTTTCTTTTCACTCCCATCTTCTTTTCTTGTGTTTTGTTGTCATAAAGTTTGGTGGGTTTACATCATTCGTCTATGGACATGGGGAAACCCATCCGATCACCTTTGCTGGACGTGTTCATGTTAGGAGTTCCCTCTTTAATGGTGATTGTCAATTGAGTTTGCGTCTAATCAATGATACATTGTCAACGTCAGTAGTGAGAGAGATATTTAGATGGACGAATAATTTTAAGGTGAGCTTTCATTTATGTGATACTTTTAAGGTAGGTTTTAATACACATGGATTTCCAACATTTATTCTACATGTAAAAGAATATGCTTTTCATTTTAGGTCATGCTAGCAAAATATTCAGGAATTCATTGAATTTGCTCTTGATTTTAAGGACCATTTTTTGGTAGTAGGGTTAAAACTGCCTGGTTTTGTGGAAGAGCCCGACACTCCTTTATGAAGCTCCCTCGAGGGAGCCGTTGAGGAGGCTCGCGCCACCCAAACCCTAAACCGAAGCGCGACAAAACGTTGGAATTTTCCCTGAAGTCATCCCATCTTTGGGCCTTTGTTCACCGCCCTGGAGATGACCTGACGGATCTTTTTTCCCCATCCAAGTTTAGTTTTGTACTCTTTTGCAACCCCGCCCCTAAAACTCAAACCACGTGGACCGATCATCGTGATGGGCCAACCTTCTCGGTAGCAGTGAGATCACATTAAATCCGACTTTTTCTACAGGCGCCCTTCACCAGCCAAGGCAGGCAACGCGATTAATCGTGCGCACTCACAATACAGTAACACTAGGGTTTAAGGTTTATGCATCATCTTACTATCTTACACACTATCTTATCCCCTCCCTTTCGCTCTCAGATAACAATAAGGAGTAGCCGGAACTTCAGTTTTCCTTTCTAGGCATTTTTTGTTTGTAGCCAAAATAGTGGGAAGATGTAGGAAAAAATGGCTATCATCCCCACCAAGTTTAAGCCAAATATGCCAATTGATTTTGCATGACCCTTTGTGTGGTTATGCTTGAAGAATTCCAAAGACATTTACAAATATAACTATCTCATTCTCAAGCCTAACCCTAAACCCAACCTCTTTCCTTAATGATTACTTCTTATCCTAATAACTATCTCCCACTCATTTTTTAAAATAACCATTTAACAACTTATCTTCAAAATTATTTCACCCCTTTTCGTAAGTACCCGCCAACCATGGATACGAGAAGATAAATTAATGTGTGCCTTTCCATGTCCATCATATTTATATTGATTAACACTACATTTTTACGTTGACATAAAAAATAATGATGAATTTTTTGATATTACATTGATTAAAATTTAACGCATGAATCATATCAACTTTTCTACCCTTATGTATCACCCTTCAAATAGAGCATGTTCTTCAACATCAAGTTGTCCGGCATGTTTCGGATGAAGATTAGTGAAAATTTGTCAGAATAGGGCTTTTATTTAGAAGACAGCTTGGGCTGAACATTTTTTTTTGAAGATGTTGGGGGTCACAAAAAGCCATTGCATAATGTGAGGCCTACTCATCGGCCCAAGTATACTTGTTATTGAGACACGTAAGTTATCTTGATTGTGTTTTCTCACATGTCCATGTCCTGTTATGCATCGTACACGATATTCATAATTTGGTAATGAATTAAGGAATCTATTTCACATTGAGGCGAGAATTTAAAACATTAATACTAAAATCCCATGGTTTTTGGGAATCAAATTGTTATCAGAAGTATCCATGGGCATTAATTTTGTGAGATTTTTTGGCTACTTAGCCAAGAAGAGACGATTGTTATCGTGGTTGCCTCCATTTTTTTATGTATGATCTGGGGTTTTGTCTACATCACAAAAGTTGAAAACAATTAATTTATGAATCATCACTTTCTAGCTCCGTGTTTTTACGAACATCCTTTTATAGTTTTTTTTAATGTAACAATTTCATAGAATTGACTCCATCCTTCTATGAACGACTATTTATAGGGATGTTCTGACTATATATTTGATGAAGAAAATATACACTGAGAAAAAGTGAAATTTGCGGGTTTTATCACCAAGTTTCGGGGGAAAAAAGAAAAAGAAAAAAATCCCAAGACTTCTATGTTGGGTGCCCGTAGTTAGGAAACAATATAGAAAAATGCTTAAATCATTCCACTTTCATATCTTGTTTATAGCCCAATTTGGCCAAACCTTTGTTATGGAGGATCACCCCTTCGACTACACCGCAAAATTAGAAAGAGAGAAACACTAATCACACCATTTAAATAAAAACTATCCTATATTTTTATTTTAATATTTTTTAAAGGATCAAAGAAACCACAAAGAAACATTTTCCTCTATTTTGGGATGTTATTTGTTTTTTTTATGAAAAAAGTTCCTTTGGTTCACTAATGTCAGTCATTGACCCAGAAGGTGACATTTGATTGGGTCCTTTCAATTTACACTATTTTAGTACCTTGGACAGCTTCAGGGGAAGGAACTTTCTTCCTTTACAATATATAATGATAATCGAGTGAGTTCGGTGAGCTTTGCATCGGCCTGTTGAGCACCTTTTTGCCCCCACCCACCAACCAATCTGCCATCTGTGCACGTTACACAAACACCAACCATCTGCAAGCATCGACCTACTCGCCTTCGACTTACCGATCCCTGACACACCTGTTCCTACCGACGGCCCACGAAGCAATTTTGATTTTCCATAAGACTTTCAACTACGGTAGGCACAATCTTCTCCACCCAAGGGGGGGGGTGTGACGTGTCAACTTTTCATTAGCAATGATGTCAACATTCCAACAAATCACATTGGTTCCGCCATCACATTTGGCACCCATTCGGACTTCAAGTCCCTTTCAAATGCAAGCGGATCATACCTTAAGGCCTAGTATAGAAAATAATACCAATACGGGCCATGTATCGGTGACCAAAAATAATCTACCCCATATTGGGGTTGTGTATCGACGATGGACGTGATCCAGGGGCATTGGGAAAATGAAAATGATCTGCGCAATTGGTGTGTTTCCAGGCAGTTAAAAGTGATCTCAATAATGTGTGGATGACCAAAAATAATCCACATCGTCCATGCTTTACCAAAAAAGGATCCCCCCTATGGAGTGAATATAAATCATCTCTTTCATCCACGGGTGATTGAAAATGATCCACTACATCCACGCATACATTTGGAAATGATCTACCCCATCCAATCGGTCGATCGCAATGGTTACCATGTTATCGCGACCGCTGTGCCTTGGAAATTAAAATAGATGAGAAAAGTCAAAACATGCTCGTTTGGTGCAGCAAAAAGGTTTTGGTCGGGCATTCTTGTGCATTTTGCTGAGGCTGGTAAAAGGCACAACAAAGTCTCACACCTGCTCTTGATTGGCTAGATAGTTTGATTGGTCCGGATGGGTCGCTATTAGCACCCTTCCACCCATTTTCAGTGCTAGTTTTATAGGTATTCTTGAAAAAATTGGTAAACAACCAAAACTTGGATGCCATAAATATATTTTCAGGGTCACAAACTGAGCACCGCTGGAGATGCCCTTAAATGAGAAAATCATAACAAATTTTTATCCCAAAAATGTTGAAGACTGTTAACCACCATTGCACGATGAACAGCCACAGGATGCATTCTTGGGTTGTAAATAAGCAAAGCTGTACATGATGCCATCAGACTCGCAGAGCTGGAGGGGAAGAATATCTGCATCTGGCTTGAGGACTGGGTTTTTGAACATTGACTACAGTAGACTACCAATGCATACCACTTACTGAACAATGAACTGAAATGTTCTTGGTGGTTGGTACAAGCCGCCACCGGTTGTACTACAAGTCTATTGGCTAAGAATTTGCTTCTTATCTGAAATTTGGGTTAAGAATGGTGAGCTCTCTATTGCATTTTCCAAAGCTAATATTGTGGCCACCATGGTTTAATGAATACCCCACCTCATGGGGATCTCCAGAATGCAAATATATGCATATATTGCTAGCGCATGCAGAGCGTGCCAACAACAATGAAAACTTTGAACAGTAGGCGTTGTCTTTTATTGGAGCAACAACACTCTCATATATATATTTTTGTCCAAATGTTTGTCCTGGATAAGGCTTATCCAAATATGATTGTGGGTATTGATGCTCTAGATAGATTACAACATTGATTTTTATCATTTCTAAACAATATCGCTAGTTTTAATATTTAGTGGGTTGTGTTTGTCAAGTCCAAATTTAAGATTTTGCAGGTTAAATATATGCATTAAGAGGCCTCAATAAGGGGTTTGGATGAATTAGCACCTGCAGTGGTATTGTGGTATAAACATTATTGCTTCTCAACATTATAAATACATGCCTTGGATGAAGGAGCACCAACATTGATGCCATGGTCGAAATTAAAAAAATCATTTGAATCGTTTCTAAATATTACAAATATCCCATGAGTAGGCAAAATCACAGGCTCTGATTCCAAATCTAACATCTCTTGGGTTTTAATTTGGCCACTAACCTGCCTCACTCAAGAAGCTAAAGGTGACCAATTGGTCATCAGTGTAGGCCACAAGTTGGCCAGGGTGAACCCACACCCATGTTGGTACCTTGACCTTTTTGAATGAGCCCTCTTAGTGGCCATATTAAGCCCAAAAAATGTTAAATTTGAACTCGGACACCCTGATTTAGTCTAAGCATGGGATACTTGTAATGTTTAGAAATAATTTAAATGGACTAGCTTGGGTTCACCCAAAGGCTCTCAAGTCACTCTGTGCTTGTTGGCTGATTGAATATCATTGAAACTACTTAATTGCTAGATGGGAATTTGAAAAAGTTTCTCAGAGTCCACAATTTTTTTATCTAAACAATCAAGGCATTGATACTAGTGTTGCCCTGTTATTGGGGAATTTTTAAAAATAAATATGTTGGGTACTAATAAAGGGCACAATGACAAGCTATTTCAACCTACATGCCGGTTCTCACTAGCAGCAATATTTATTTTGGAAAAAAAAAAGGTGAGTTAGAGTTGCGCAATAAGTCCAAGACCATATAATTCACAGGTCTCTTGTGAAAATACCCTCCAATCTCATTTGTATAGTTGAATCCATCAGAGACATGTCTGTGGACATCAGCTGCAGAAGGCGGACCAGGTGCTGAAGAAGACTTATGTATGCTAGTGATTTTGCAGCTGCTGCTGGCTTGTTTATCAGAGTGCCATGTGGCATCATTTTAAACACTTCCAAAGTAAAGATTTATTTTTTTTGTCGCCTTTCTTTCACACCACTTGAATGATTTTGTCATAATTACATGAAAAATCCTTAATTACATCGACAGTAAAAATATTAATACCTTTCATAATATTGGGCGCTAGGCCTACCTCCACTCCAGGTCCCAGAAGGGACCAAATAGTTGTTTCCAGCAACTACAAACATAGTGAATGATTGCTAGTCACAGTATGAGACTTGGAAAAAAAAACAGTACTGATTTGGGACAGTTCGACTATTTACAGGATCTTAACATATTGTTGTTCTCTAACGTTGTAGACCAAGCTACCCAGAAAACTGAATACTACTTAGCCTACTACATGGGGGGCGGGGGGGGGGGGGGATAAACAAGGCACTAGCAGCAGCAGACATTGACATGGCATTATTTGTCTGAGGTACATAGGGTTCATTTTTCTTTACAAGTTCCTCAAATAGGTCCAATGGGGGGAGGGTCCCCCAACATTTACTACCATTGTTATTGGCAACTGTCATTTGAGGTGGGCTGTAGGATTTTTACAAAATGGGTGGGCCTAGGTCTAGATATGGGTAATTTATTTATTTTCATTACAAAAAAGGTCCGAAAAATGGCTAAAAAATCACCCAAGTCACTCCTGCCCACCAAGGATGTTCATTGCTTGGTTAAACAGGAAAAAACATTCGTGCCGTATAAAATTTCCCCCCTTTTTTTTTCATGGGCTTGAATGACCCAACACCCACCGGCGCACAAGCCACAAATCTTGTTTTAGGGTTCAAGGTGGACAAACTTTTCTCCTAGGGAAATTAAAGAACAGGTCGGAGAAAATGGATAAAACATAATTATCAAAGAGGTATATAATATGGATTTGTATGGAAGAACTTAAGCCGTATCACAAAATTAATCAAGAATTATTTTTTTAAGTCTGCTTTATTGGACCCCTCAAATGTTTCGGATATACATGTGGACCACCCAAGGATTTTTTTTGGTCTATTTATGTTTTGTGAATACATTTAACAGGGTAAAAATATTTAATGTTGTGTAAGGAATATTATTGGCTACCGAATACAACTTATCATAAAAGTCTGGCCAATGTTTTATAAATTTTTTTTTTCACAAAGTTTGGCCAATTTGGGACCATTTATTTTCCATGAAAAATCCTTCAAATAGGTTGAAATTTGAAACCATATATTTCAGGTGCAAAATTGGCAAAAAAATTGGCAATAAAACAAATCCCAGGTTTTAGGGTTTAGGTTTTTGGCAAGTAGGCAGTAGTATGTACATTACTACACATATTGAGTAGGCCAATCACATGGTTGCCCGAAAAAGAAACTAAAGAAATATAAAGCCTAAACCCCACCCTGTTGCGCTCGCCTCTTCCCTCTTCTACTTGCGAATGGTCGCCTCGTCAAGCCTCACTCATTTTCGCCCTCTTCTTATTCGATTTTTCGTCGCTCGAATCATTCATTTTGTTAAGATATCTTTTTTTTTACCAGCGGTTAAAATTGTTGAACTTTTTCCCTTAGCGAACGAATGTAAACACGGAGAGCCCAGAGTCCGCTTTATCAGACCCCTCAAATTTTTGAAAAATACATGGGAACCCCCTAGGGATTCTTTTTGTCTGTTTATGTTTTACGAATATATTTAACCATGTATAAATATTTAATGTTGTGTAAAGAGGTATTTCGTTTGAAGATCGTCATCATTTGCATCATTTTTAGCATGAGTATTGTAGGACTCGTGCCCTCTAGAGGATGTTCATTGCTTGATTGAATGGGAAAAGAAATTTGTGCCTTATGAAATTTCCTGGGTTTTTTTTTTGTTTCCCGGGCTTGAATGACCCAACACCCACCACTGCCCCATCCACAAATCTTGCTTCAGGGTTTAGGGTTGACAATCTTTTCTCCCGGGGAAATTAATAAATAGCTCGGAGAAAAGGGAGGAAATATGCTCGTAAAATAAAAAATCTATACCATACAAGCAAGGGTGGCAAACCCTGGTTTTTTGTAATCGGGTTATTTAAGATTTTAATATAAAACCCGATTGTCTGAGATCGCACGAAATTGGGTTTTATTTTGAAAATTGGGTTTTAATAGGGTGCGGGCTGCAAAAGAGGGCAACCCACTCCGTGTTCAGAATTTTGAACTTCAGAGGTGGGCAATTGGCAGTTTGGCTTGCATTCAAGTGATCATGTCTGACATTGGTGCAGAGGAGGAGGTCATTGTCATTGACATCAAAAGCGACATCGCCAACGACAGCAATATTAATGCTGCTCCTAGGGGCGACGCAGGCGGCGATCCATTAGACGACAATGGCAATGACGATGCTGTTGTAGGAGGGCATAATTGTGGTCAGCAACTTCTACGGCTGTCCGACTAGCGATGACTATACCAGTGAGAGTGATTCCAATCATGCCGGCCTCGATTAATGTTACCCAGAATAAAACCATGGTTTTAATACAAATCGAGTTTTATTCATTTAAACCTTAAACCCGATTTGTTGGGCGGAAAAAATCGGGTTTTTACCACCCTTACATACAAGAGGTATTTGATATGAATTTGTCTGGAACAACCCAAGCCGCATCACAAAATAAATCAAGAATTACTTTTTATGACGACCAAATAACAATTAGGGTTGTTTTGGGAAAAGGAACATTATGGCAACGCCGCAGGGCATATGTAACCAAATAATAACTAGGGTTGTTTTGGGAAAAGGAACATTATGGCAACGCCGCAGGGCATATCTAAAGTATGTCATCGTGGCGAATCGCAGTTAATTTTAATTGGTAAATACCCCATGACATTTTTGGTAAACTACATTAGAGTTTTCACGCTTGCACAAAGTTTAATATATCACACATCCTTTTTAATCTATAAACATTCATTATAACAAAGCTTTGTTGGGATGGAGGACGAATTAAATGTTTATTAAACAATGAAAATAAGAATCGGATCTATTTCCCTCCAAATATACAAAAGATGAATTGGCCATGAATCATGCATGTCCGTAAATGTTATGTGATGGCCCACAACTTTAACACCCCCCCCCCCCTGAACCCCAAAAACACGATTTCCATATGCTCCTCCATCCTCTCCCAATGGCCCTTGTAAGCCCTTAAGTTTCTTGTTATTTTTATATATCATGTTCTATAAAATTGTGTCAATGGCGACATTTTGATGGGTAGTAAAAAGCTAAATAAAATGCAAACATAACTATTGAAGATGATGAACATTTTTTGGGAAAGTGATTGTGCATGATGTCTGGCACTCATATGTTAGAATTATTACCAAGATTGCAGCCCGACTCAAATTACCTTTTGAATAGGCTCTCAAAGTGTTAGATTTGCGAATGTTCAGAAAAGTGCACAATATTGAGGATCCACGTACTCCGTGTTAGGCTTTAAATAACGCTTTGCTGAATTCTTTCCTTTCATTAAAGATTTTGTTTGTTGCTTGTCGGTGGACTTGTTGGTGCATCTATTGATCGTTCATTCATTCATTTCCATGTGACTAGGAAGTGCATGTTCAAAAATGATGAACTTACAATTAATATATCGAATTGGTATTCTTGCACTTTAATTATATTTGTGTACAAATGTTCTGAGAACATCAACATTCACATGACGGTCTGGAAAGCGATGTATGTGTGTGTGTGCAACAACATTGCAAGTGTACGCACCAGTTAAGTAGTAGTAGTAGCAGTGGTTTTTTTTCCTTTTTTCTTTCCTTGTTTTTTTTTTTTTGTGTCTTCAATGGCCAATTTTGTGATGTCACAAAGTGACCATCATCCCCAAAAAGAAGAAAGAGGAACTGAAAAAGGGGCCAAATTCGCTAACATCACCAACTACGAAAGTTTTATTTTTAAAAAAGAAGGAAAAGGGGGTCCTTCCGTAGTATTGGCTACCTAATAGAACTTACCTTAAAAGTCTGGTGTTTCAGAAACTTTTTTTTCCCGTAAAGTTTAGCCAATTTGGGACCATTTATTTCCCATGGAAAATCCTTCAAATAGGTTGAAATTTGAAATCATATATTTCAGGTGCAAATTGGCAAAAAAATCTACCAAAAAAAAAAATCAAGGAGCTGCATGTAGGTAGTGGTATGTACATTACTACACATACTCAGTAGGCCAATCACGTGGCCGCTCGAAAAAAAAACTAAAAATATATAAATAAGCGAAACGAAAAATGGGGCAAGGGATGATGGGGAGGTTAATGATGAAACGAAGGACGGAAGGACTTACAAACGGACGAACAGACAATCAGAAACTAAGAAAGAAAGAAAGGAAGACAGACGTACGTAGAGCTCTTGCATCCCACTGCCCTGGCCGCAATTCGCGAATGTCTGTGACAAACACACAGACAAACAGACACCACCACGTTTGATCATAGACTAGTGGGTTACGCCACTCCAGCCACCCCCAACGCTTTGTGCTTCCATGTTTGGATTTGTAGCCAGGTGTGGCTAAATCTTCCTTCCAGATAATTGCCCACTTTTTCCACATCTTCCTACAGATGATGGCCATTTTGGCTATAAACAAAAACAATTCGCAAAAATAAAAAAACCCACTGGTGCTATTATTACCATATGGTTGAAGAATGGGTACCTTTAGAATAAATACACTTATTATTACATTTTCTCTCAAGGAGAGGTTTACAAAATTTAAAATAATAATAATACAATTAATACGGTTTTTTTGGGGTGCACAAATAGACAAATCCATAGTTTTGACTCTTACCCAAAATTGGATCTGGACTTCAAACCCCAATCGTTAGATTCGAAGGACTTGGTCTGGGAACCTCAAGCTACACGTGGATGGAGACCTGGACCTGGAGCTAGTCTTGAAACCCCAATATTTGGCTTCGAAGAACCTGGATTGAGACCTCGTTTGGGAACTTCAAGGTGCAACCGTGGATCTGGACTTCAAACCCTAAATCTAGGGTTTGAAGAAGAAGGACTTAAGAAGGTGGGGACATGGTTAAGGAACCTCAAGCTACACATAGACAAACAGACACCACGTTTGCTTTAATATAGAGGATATAGGATCCTGCAATGTGACCTAATTTCACACGAAAAGAAATCTTGTAAATACGATCTAGTCTACTTTTACTGTCATTTGTAAGAAAAATTAAACAATATCCCATTTAAGGTAATGTTTTATTTCTTATCGTCATAAATGGTAAGGCCACCATGCAACGCATGCCGTGCCCGTCGTGTTTTGTTTGTCGTGGATGGCGAACATGTGTCGTTCGGATAAACCTTGGCCGAATTGTGTTTGAAATTGAACTAGTAAAATGCAAATTGGTGCCATGAATGAAGATTTGATGTGAGACGTATTGGTTTGCAATACAAATGTTGCTCCCGAGAATGAAAACTAATATTAAATTATCGGTAACAGAGCGCGGGGAAATTGATATTTATTTCGATTGATGTCATATTCATTTTCTTGAAGAAATTACTTTATTTTTTCCATAGGAGGGTCCAACAAAATGGGTAGCCGACATTGTTTTGGGAAAAAGGAACATTATGGCAACGCCGCAAGGCATATATAACCAAATAATAATTAGGGTTGTTTTGGGAAAAGGAACATTATGGCAACGCCGCAGGGCATATCTAAAGTACGTCATTGTGGCGAATCGCAGCTAATTTTAAGTTGTAAATGCCCTAGGACATTTTTGGTAAATAGTATTAGAGTTTTCACGCTCGCACAAAGTTTAATATATCGCACGTCCTTTTTAATCTATAAGCATTCATTATAACAAAACTTTCTTGGGATGGAGGACGAATTAAATGTTTATTGAACAATGATAATAAGGATCAGATCTATTTCCCTCCAAATATACTAGTTTTAAAATTTTTAATTTATTTTAAGTTAATCAAAAATTAAGTATTATCCTGACCAGATAGTAGCTAGCCTCGTTTTGCTGAAAGGAACCTTATGGCAATGGGGTATGGCATGCATGCTTTGAAGTGTGTTATCGTGGTGAGTTCTTGTTAATTGTAATCAACCAATGTCGTGGGACATTTTTGGTAAATTGTGCTAGTGTTTCACACTTGCACAAAGTTTACTATATTACATATCCTTTTAATTCATAAACATGAATTGCAATGAAGATTTGTTGGGATGAAGCATGAATTAATGTTTATTCAATGATGAGACGAGAATTGGATCTATTTCCCACCGACTATACAAAACATAATTTGGCCATGAATCAGACATGTCCGTAAATGTTATGTGATTGCATATTTGATGGATCCTCTTATTACAACAATTTAGAGGACCGTTATAAACGATGTTCAGGGGGCTGTCACATCCCCCCCCCCCTTGCCTAAATTTCCATCTGCTTCTCCAACCTTGCCCAGTGGCCTTTATAAGCCCTTCAGTTCAAGGGTTTAAACCCTGAAGAAGATTCTACAAAGTTGCTTCAATGGTGACATTTTGACAGATAGTCAAAAGCCAAATATAATGCCAGCATAACTATTTATACTATTTATAGTGAAAAATAAGGAGAAGGGGGCCACTTAACGAGGCACCCAATGAGCTCGCCTTCAAAATTTCTGGAAAAATTTAGTGGAGTGGTACGAAAACTCGAATTCAAGGCGAAATTTGGAGATTGCTTGCCATAAAAAATAGGCTCGTTTTCATTATAATGTGTGATATGCCATGATGTAGAAAAATCACATGCGATAGCACCACGGGGAAATGTTATATGGGTCATGTATGCGACATGTAAAAATTATAAAATATGCTACATATATGGTACACAAGATTTTTGTACAGGCCGCATTAAACACCTGAAACGCTGTTCAACATTTTCCCACCTATATTCGAAGAGTTGGCACCCATATTGCAATGAATACATAATTGTGTCAAATCCAACACAAAGTAATTTACCTTTCTACAAAATTGGATTCCATTTATCAAGATAAATAGCGTATATGCATGGATGGCCACAAAAGGTTGCACAATGTGCCACGAAGGTCAAAGTACATTTCACCACGTCATTTATCAATTCCCTCAAACATAGTGAAATTTGAGTAGGACACATGATAAACATAGGGGGTTGGAGATTTATTTTTTTCAGTTTTCTTGTGTGTGCAAGAGGAATTTGTCTGGGCGAAATCTTGTGATTTGGAAAACCAACAGCTATTGTGTTTGTGCAGTATAGCGGTGTACATCACCAAACTCTTGTTCTTAAGGTGAGCAACCTAACATATAGCTCCATGTAAAATTCAGAGATGCATCTTGAAATCTCTTACGCAAGGTTGGCCTATCATTCAAATAGTGAAGTTTTTGAATTGTCATTTTTCGCGTATGTTATGTTGGCAGGGGGCATTGTAGCACAAACTTCCTAAGTTCAACTCCACACACATGCCAGCTTGTTTGAGCACAATGAGCGAGTGCAGGTATCAAAACCTCAACCTATACCAACATTTGCATTTCTTTCCCTCCCAAAATTTCATTTGTTGTCGTTGTCATCGTGGCTTTGAATTGCAGTGAAAAATCATTAGGAATAGAAAATTCTTTTGTGAATCATGCAGCATGTTGCAAATTTCAACTTGTTCTCATAAATACATTTATGAGATAGCAACAAAATTTGTATGACTGCCCTTGGTATCGTTGCAGTGTTTTTGATGGTTCGAAGGCGTTATTAGTGTTGGCGAAACGAATGTTTGTTTACGCAACACCAAATTAACATATTATGCAAACATTAGTTCATGATATATTGGTTTACATAGCTCCAAACATTTGAATTGTGTGCACCGGGAATTTGTCGCATGGATGGAATCTGTGTTTTTGTCATCTTTCAACTCCAGCACTGCGATGTTTCGCAGCGGCTACGAGGCGGAGGGAGCACGATGGTTAGATCACATCGCAGATTCAACTCCATATATGTGCGAACCTATTCTAGCAATGTGACCAAGTAAGGGCATCTACCGAATATATTTGTTGTATGCGTGAATTTGAACATTGTCATTTTGCATAGATCAATGTTGTGTCGGGGAAAATCACTCACACCAAAAATTCAATTTCATTTGTCTGCAGGCTTGAGGTCGGTTCGACAAAGCTCGAGTTATTGATATATTGACCCTTCTATTATCAGTTGCAGCTCTGTTGTGTTCACAAACATTTATATATTGTCCACTAGTATTCATGGCCAACTTCGAATGCCCCAAGTGTAACATTTGGTTTACGGCTTCTCATCAACGTGATGGACATCATCGATTAGTGCATCAATCAACTTGTAAAATCCGTACCGCCATTGGTCGAATTATTGTCAATCGATCCATTGACGGCAAATATCCTTGCCCCGTCGATTATTGCAAGAGCACATTTGAACGCAATGATAATCTCCAGTGCCATTTCAAAGTGCAACACGCGGAGAAAAATAATTCAACCCTAAATTAAAATCTTGACGACACCGTGCAGAAGGCAATGTGCTTGGGCATGTTAATCCAACCGCCTGTCGAACAAACACCGGAGCTACTCCGTGATGTTGGCCTCACAGTTCTGAACATCGCGGATGGCATTCGCCTACTGTTGTGCAAGGTTTATAACGTATGTTTGGACCGGAAGCCCTGCTAGGTGCATACCCATTTATTGGGGCACGACAATCGTAAAGCTCCCAAACGATCTCGCAACGGTCGCCAACGTCCGGTGACTACGATCCCACCTGTTATGGATTTCGCATCGTTGTTCGATGAGATTGAGTTCACCCTGCTGCAAGACCCTCGCCTTGAAAGGTATACCACATCTCCACCCCCGAAGCTTTTGCCAGCGGTCCCGGGGATCACGGTCATCAATGGATATCGATGCAAGGCAGATAGATGTGTGTATTATTACGCTTCCAGGAAGATTATTGCCAACCATCATCTGGCCAACCATTTTTTCTTATCGATCGATGCCAGTCATCAACCGTGCCAAGTGCAACGCCTTTTCAAACAGGTCGGGTACACCGCGTATTTTGGTGTCGACCACCAAAATATGGAGCTTGCAGGTGACTTGATGGGGGTCCAACTGAAGGAGCAGGTGCATGTTTTGTTACGTGCCCACCAATGCTTGACATCGAACGTGGCACCGAATCCATCCATTCGTGAGTTGAGTCCATGGCTCAGAATCTCCCGTTGGCACGAGCTAGTCGTCAACCACATCATTCCAACGGGTACGCCATTGGACCACGTCAAGCAAGCAAGCGTGCTCCTAACCTCGATCCCTGGGGAATTCAATCTGGATCGCTTGCCTTTGATGGTTCGAGCATTTTTGGAGAATGCACAGACCGTCATCAGTCATGTCCCATATCATCTCAAGCGGTTAGTCGTTTCTGTCGAAGATTCCCCTGTGGCCACGGTGGGGCTCAACCAGCTTTGGGTGCCATCCACCCGCAGGAAATATTGTGCATTGATGACCAAGCTTCTCCTTACCATGGTCCAATCCAGGGATGACAGCCCGGTTGATGACAAGCCATTGGTCAATGTCCTTGGCGATTTGCATTCGGATCTCGCGGATGCAATGGACGATCTCGTCTCTTACATCCGAGGTCGACAAGACGCCGACGGGGACGATGAAGATCTCGTCCGCATCCACACGGTGCTGTTGCACATTTGCCGGCCACTAACGTGTCCAGTCGTTCAGCAGGAGCCACAAACTACTTGTTCGATAATGAGGTTCCTGATTGTGAATAGCTTGAAGCTGGACCCTTTGTCGACCAACCTCGCTTTCGAACATGTTCGACATGTGACAGGTCACATAGCCATTCTCCAATATTGGTGGAGATGCACAATCCTCATGCAGCTCGTGTGTCCAACATGGCAACGCGATCACCCGGCCATCCCCTGGTGTGAAGTTGACAAGTGGCTGGCCTGCGTTCGTGATAATGCCAAGGACACACCATTCAGCAGACTGCGGGAGACCATGCGCCTCGCATGCACGGTGTTGGGCGATGGCTCGGACATCCCCAGACTCGTTCGGATTGGTCCTATGGCTTGCACGATCGACGGTCAAGCTGTCACCATCGACACATTACGAAACCTGGTTGGAGCGTTGCTCCGCGAGGCAAATAATGTCATGAACAACTAGTTGCTACTGGGACTCCAAACGGCCTGGATTCGTCGGGTGATAGCTGAAGGCGACATTGTCGACAAGGTGAACGAAGACAGCGTGGGATATTCTTTTTTATCCGATGCCTGTAACGAATTTCAGCGTCATGGACAGGACCTTGCCATCCACCTTTTTAGCGATCGACGTACTCGAGGCCTTTTTATCAAAGGCATGGACAACGATCGACGCATCATATGGAATCAAAACCCCTTGGCAATGTGGGCGCGAGCGGCAGATCGTATGCATGCGTTGTTATTTTTGCTCATGCATTTCACTGCCGGTGGTCCTCCTCGCGGCGAGGAGTACAGGAGCTATCTCATTCGTAACACGAAACATTCTGATAGGACATTCTATTGGTCGGGTGGCACCATTATGACCTTCCAGAGATACCACAAGGGCGCCAACGTAGGGCCCCCCGTCAAATTGATACCCCGTTTCCTGCCTCAAGAACTGAATTTGCTTTTCATTGAATATATGTTGCTCGTGAGGCCGGTGCAGTCGTTCATCGTCGGTTTGAATGGAAATGTCGATGCTGCTCAACAATACACCAACCTTTGGGCTGTCCAACGAGATGACGCCATGGACGGCGAAGATGTATCCCATTTGATGGCCGTCGCATTCCTGGAGTATGTGAACCTTGACATAGGGATTGCGGATTATCATCATCTCGCCGTTTTTTTCGGCGGTGCCATCAAGCAAAGCTATTGCACGGAATTTCCCATCGACGAGACGTCGGGGCATTTTTCAGCCACGGCCGCACGACATTACGCTAATTGTTCGAATGATCATAGATTCATGGACAGTCAACAAATGTACACATACAAATTAGCCGCCGAAGCATGGCATCGCTTGTTACAACTCAATGGTAGCTCTGTCGATCCACCTCCCTCGGGTGCTTCAACTGTTCCAGTTCCAACAGTTGTCGATCGACCCGTCAGCCATTTTCCGTTGCAATCCCAGTGCGTGTCTTTCCCCGCATCGTTAATGTATTCCATCGCAAAGATCGCCCCTCAATTGGCCGTCCCGCCATCGCCTCAGGATCAAACGCACGAAGTGCGTGCTCTACGAGCTCTTCGTCAATTGGGCCATCAACAGTGGACCTGTAAGGAACAAGCCTTGACCGTGACGTTGGTCTTAGAGAACAAGCTGGATTTGTTCATGGTCATGCCCACCGGACACGGCAAATCAGCCGTGTTCACGATTCCCCCCATGGTCACCGGTCGCACCACCATCGTGGTGGTGCCTCTGACCATCCTCGTCACCGGCCACGAAGCCGACGCGAGTCGAGCCGGCTTACGGCACGCGACCTATGGCAGAGACACCATCGAATTCGATGTTCCTCCGTCCCTCTTGCTCGTGTCCGTGGAGAGTGCAGCCACTCTGAGGTTCGTGGAGCTGGCGCACACGCTGAACCATCTGCAAAAGCTCCATTCCCTTGTTGTGGATGAAGCGCACTTACTTTTGTCCGATTTCAAGCCGGTCATGAGGCGCTTGCTACCGCTATGGGCCGTGGGATGCCAACTGGTCGCCTTGACAGCCTCTCTATCCCCCTCTCAGGAGACCGACTTGAAGATAGCGATGTCCACCAAGTTCACCGTCATCCGGATGTCCACGATGCGACTGTTGATCGGGTATGCGATCGATGAAGTGGACGACGTCGACGAGGAAATCATTCGACAGATAGTCCAATGGGATTGCGACGTGTCTTCCGAGGCGGACAGGGCAATCGTATATTGCTTCACCCGACAGTCCGTGGAGCCGGTGGCATCCGTTGCGAACAATGTGGCGTACGTCAGGACGACTCATCTTCACGCCCATCTCGAAGAAGATGCCAAGAAAGCGCAGCTACAATCCTGGCTCTCGGGCGAAGCTCGTGTTCTAATGGCCACCGGGGTCATCGGGTGCGGCTACAACTACCCATCCGTGAGGCTCGTGATCCATCGTGGATCTTTTAGATCCTTTGCCGCCTTGCACCAAGAGTCGGGTCGATTCGCCCGTGACGGTCGACTCAGTACGAGTAGAGTGATATCCAGCAAGAAATCCAGGGCGGAAGCTATGCACCTCAATTCGTCCTTTGCAGAATCTAACGCTCGGATCGTGGACACCGAGACTTGTCGTTGGCACAACCTTCATTTGGCTGTGGATGGTCAAGCCCAACGGTGCAGCATCGTTCCGGTCGCACAACCCTGTGATAATTGTTTGCGCCAATCGCGGGCGATGTCCGGGCAACCCCCCCCCCCCCCCGCCATTCCCGATGCTCAGGGTGCGGGCGACGGTGCTCGCCTCTTTCATGAACGAGGATCGTATGTCCTGGATGAATTTTCGTCGATTTGCTGCTCCCGACGAGCCCGATTGTCTCCTGTGTCGTGTTTACGGCGGCGATGAAGACTTCTGTCACCCCAGTCAAAATTGTCCGATGTTGCTAGATGGTTACCAGTGCTTCAAATGTCTCGGACCGCATCCGAGGTCAGATTGCTGCAATTCCATTCCGCAATCACCGGACAGTTGTCCCAAGTGCCACCTTTTGCACAACGGGCAGGCGTTGGGCAATGTCCAATTGCACGAAGGAAGGTACGGCGTTGATTGCCCGGGTCAGATTCGGGGTGAACGGTACCGAATTCTTCTTTGGGCCATTTGGCATCGCAACCCATCGAACATGCTTGGGGCCATGCCAGAATTGAGAGAGGTCGCTGGTGACGAAGAGTTTGCTTGATAGATGGGACTGAAGGCCTTAGGCCGCTCTGTTACCAACTTCACGGTTGGTAGATGCATGCATTCGAATGCTGGAACAGGACAATAAAAAAAACAGTTTTAGGATTGAAATCATGCGTCCAATGACTGTTAGCTTGGATTACCAGGGTTTACGAGAAGGATTTGAAGATGATGTTGAGTACCCAAGAATCGCAAAAACCTTGGGATCCTTCGCTTAGAAGCGCTTGGGCAAGGGAAGATGGCAATAATGTATAGGTTCTTCACAAAATGCGGGAATTCAGAAACATGATGATAGAAAACATGATGATGATCCATGGGGACCTTTTGTGGTGGCAACGACAGCCTCTAGCTCAAATTGGGCAGGACAGGACTTGGTTTCTTTTGTTTCTTGAGGGTTTTTGGAATTCAAAATACTGCCTTCTGTTGTTAGCTCAAATTGGGCAGGACAAGACTTCGTTTCTTTTGTTTCTTGAGGGTTTTTGGAATTCAACATACTGCCTTCTGTTGTTAGCTCAAATTGGGCAGGACAAGACTTTGTGTCTTTTGTTTCTTGAGGGTTTCTGGAATTCAAAATACTGCCTTCTGTTGTTGCTGCAATATGTTTTCACCATGAGTTGTTCCGTGCTGCCAATAATGAACACTTCTAAATTTCAAGCATTTTAGTCAAAAATGTGTTTTCATATTGGTGCAATCTGATCGCATTCGTTCTTGGCCTTCACGGCTTCTGAGGCAACAAAGAAGTATCACGGTTTTTTCTTGTGTACAGAGTTGGTTTTGTAAAGAGATACCCTGGGCTGCTAGCTGCTGTTGTACGTGGTTCTTTGTTTGTTTGTTTGTATTTGCCTGGTTGTGATTTTGAAAAAGTCGTGGGTTTTTGTGTGTAGGAGAAGCAATCATCTTAGGTTTCCAGCATTACTTCACCACGCTTGGGACAACAGTGCTGATTCCATCTTTTGTCGTTCTTAACCCTAATGGACACTTGGTATGTTCTTATGGAGAAACACTCGCAGACAGACATAGGAAAGAAAGGTTTAGAAAGATCTTGATCTTCTTTTGGTACTTTTTTTGCTATGAAATGCGCTTCAAGAAGCTCTTCTTTGCTACTACTTAGTTGCGGTCAGTTTTGTGCGAACACTGTGGTAAGATTGTTTGTTGTTGTGTTTTCTCTGTCTGTCTTGTTTGTTGCAGAGTGATTTAGCACGAGTTGTGCAGAGCGCACTTTTTGTTTCCGGGATCAATACTTTGTTGCAGACTCTACCGAGCTCAAGATTGCCGGTAGTTATGGGAAACTCTGTCTATTTTTTGTCGATCACGCTTCACATCGTCAATGCTCCTCGTATCGTGGACATTCCTGACCCGCATGAGGTACTAAACCCTAAACCTCTTATAGTAGCACACACTCCTGGAACCTCGGACTTGAGGAATTCTCTATTCAACTTGAAACTTCTGCGGTCTCTGTCTGATCTATGTGTCTTTGTGCCTTTGAAACGTTAATAACCTAGGAGGATTTTTTTCTCTCTTTTCGCATTCCAGAGATTTCGACACGCAATGAGAGTGACACAAGGAGCTTTCATTGCAGGTTCAGTGCTCAACGTCGTACTCGAATTCAACGGCCTATGGGGCATAACTGCCAGGTAATGAAAACAGGTTACTTGCTTACTTGCATCAAGATGTTGAATTTGTTGCCCTCGACCGAATTGATCGAGCTCACTGGCTAGGTCATCATCATCATTCATGCCTAAAATCCGTTTGAAACACACAGTTGAAGAAATGCACAAAGTCGGATCTGAGTTGCATTCTCATCATGTTTTCACAATCATCTCAAAACCACTACCTCAATCCGCACAACTGGTGGGTGTAGGTATATAAGTCCCGTTGTTACAGCTCCTATCACAACTGCACCGGGCTCGGGTCTCCTTGAATGTGGATTTCCAGGGGTAAGCCATCCTTTTTCTCACCCTCCAGCAGACTCAATTCTGTTATGATCACAATTTTCATGTTAGGTTGTCCCGATAGCGAGTGTCTTTCTGATCATTCTTCAGGTCTACTACAGTGATGCAATTTTCTCGCTTCCTCACATTGCACAACAATCTTTCTTTTTGCATCCTTACATTGCGCAACAACCTTTCTTTTCACTTCCTCATGTTTTATATACCACATGCTTTAAAAGTGTATCTGTTTTATGTCGACTGAGCCTTTGGTCTTGTATGGCAGGTCGGGAAATGTGTTGAAATTGGCAATCGAGTTCTTCTGTTTATATTGCTCTTCTCACAGGTAAAGTGTTAATGATTGCTTAGTTGATCATTTTGGAACTGGCTGGCCCAGATAGTATGATTTGACGGTGTTGTGTGAAGACTATTTTCGAGCCCTGCAATTTCTGACAAATGCTTTTTGATTGGTCGAGGGATTTCAACCCATTCAACTACGTTGTTGAGTTTGTTAGGGATTGTAGCAGCTTGACAAGGGACGACAATGACCAAGTTGGCTTTGGTGACAGAGGTTTGGGTTGGAGGAGGGACTTTTCGTGGGTGTGTCACAGATCCTAGGCTAATGATGATCCCGCAATGGAATCTATTTTGGGTTGTGAGGAGATTTGTGGGAGCTGATGATCTGCAAAAGAATCTGTTTTGAGGACTCAGGCAACAACAGAATGAGTCTTTCGGTATGGTTAGTATCGTTGAAACATATTGTCTGTCCACTCGTCCATGTCAGGAATGTCTGGATGCTTCAAAAACATGGACTATACTTTGATTACGATTTTTTTAATAGTTGGCAATAATCATCTGTTTGCCTGGAGAAGTATTTTAGATTTGAGGCCCTAGTGTGAAAGAAAATGAGAAGGTACTGTGAACTGCTGATGGCATGGAGACAATATCAGGAGGGCTTCATTCAATGTGCAGGTCTTCCAGAGATTGTTGTGTTCACTCCTTCTTGCGGGCACTTAGGCTGTCTCACTAGGTACACTCTGACATGTGAAGTTCATTTGCTTCTCATTCCATCAAATCTCAGACGGCTTGCCCTGCTTCCATACTATGCAATTAGTCACTTAGTGGGGATGATGAGTGTTTTAGTTTCTGGTGAGCAAATCACAATTGGTAGTCTGCAGTTTGAAAAAGACTGATGGAGAGGGTTTGTGAATTACAGGTTTTAAATTTGTGGGGAGTAGGCAGTGGATGCTTTGGTGGAATGGGCGGCAACATCCCTATACAAGTTGCATCGCATCTTGTACTATGGTGCTGAAGGCTTGGTAGCCCACAACACCCATTATCTGAGCAATAGTTTTGTGGTTGAAGTTCTGCAAGGTTGCCTCTGTTGCCTCTGTCTTAAATTTGCAGCAGCAAACTTTATACTTATGTGAAGTTTTGATTAGTCAGGTTTTCGAATCCTCGGTCTAGAGAATGCACACAAACAATTGATTGCAGAGTGCTTCTGGAAGGGGATCATGGCCTTGCCATGGTGAACCCAAATCATGAATCCAAGCTGATTACTTGATCATTTGTTGGGTGAGATACATGCAGATGATAGATGCCATCCATAAAACAAGTCCTCAAAAGGTGTAGTGCTTAATTTCAATCCATTTTGGTTTACCTACCTTTCCACATTGAACTCAATTTATAGTACCGCTGATGCATGAAAAGTTGCAAGGGCTGAGGGAACAAGGAGAATTAATAAGGAAGGAAAATGAGGGCAAGAAGAAGCTAGAACTTGCTTACATCAGTAATGACAATTTCTTTTGTGAGCAGGTGAAGGTGAAAGTATTCTCTAACACTAGTGAACGGGCAGCACCATACATTCGACAGGCTACCAAGCAATATTGGGATTATGCAATCTTTGCTATGGTGCTTTGGTAGGAGCAAAACAGCACATTTTGGGAGACCGAATTGTTTGTCTACACTGGCACATTCCGTTTTCCTTTTCTTTATTGTACACTGCAGAGCTTAGCCGATTTCTATAACTCTCCAAAATCTTCTCCTCTTGTTTCTTCATAACGTCCTGCACCACCTTCAACATGTGCAGTTACACACTTACTTGGTATGCACAGAGAAAGTAATAAACATATGGTGATGACTGGGTTGACGTTGTGGACAGAGTTGGAGCGAAGCGAGCACCTTCTGTAGTGTTTGTGAAGGACCTTGGCCTGGAACCTGTCATTTATCACAGCATGAATTCCCTACCTTCTCTTCCACTTCTGATACTATGATCTTCCTTCAAGAAAAAACAACAATAGCCTTAGATGCTCTACTCAATCATTTCAAGGTCAACATCCAGTATCTCCATTGTATTATGTAATTGCTTTTTGTGGTCTTGTGATCCGAAACTATGACAGTTTAAGGAGTTGTCACAATTCTTGCATGAGAATTATATTCATGGTCTATGAATGTATTCTAGGGGGCTACACACAGGTCACATGAACAGCTCGGTATTGGAAATGGATATCATCGAGCAATGGAAAAGCACAAAATTTTTTGGTAATGCATTGATGCACATATGATGTTGAAAATAGTTCTATGAAGAAATTATTTTATTTTTGTTGTCATGGAATCCAGAGGGTGTGTGATGACAGTCACATAGTGAACAGGAATAAGCAATATGTGGCCAATGGAACAGGAAATATTTGGGTAAGCTCAACTTCTTAATAGAGGGAGGGTTTAGCTGAGGTGCAGAGTTGCCACAACTATAGAGCATAATTGTTGCAGAGCTTGGTTGTGACGCCTCTGGGTATTCAAAGGCAGGCAGGCAGTTCTTATTTCTCTCGGTGACACTACATGCCTCTAGTTGGATCTCAGGATTTGTGAACAGTTTTGGTTGGTTTGTTGATTGTTCTATTTGGATTCCAGTACTTGAACAAAAACCTCCAGTATATACATAGAAACGTATGTAACTGCCTCTTTCAACTTGTAGCTTCAGACAGAAGGGATCCATAGTGCTTTCACTGTCTATTGTGAACTGAATGGGGGGAAACCAAAGAATAAGGTGAGACGGACGGACAGCAGTAGACACCATTCAGTTCTTCATTTTGGGTTTGGGATTAAAGACATTGTCATGCTCTCTATTCAATTTGCTGGATTTGGATCTAGAGGTGCTGTAGAACTGATGCAATGTAGATGGCTGGGGACTCCCCCAACATTGCAAAATCTCATGTATGGAATGTTGAAACCATGTTTCTACAAATTGTGGACATGGTGAAGCAAACACCAACATACAAGAACCAGATGAAAGCATTTGGGCTGGAGCACAGCCAAAGCTAGGACCAACAAGAAGAAGGGTTCCAAAAATAAGATTTGGTTAGTCCTTTTTGAGTTTCACATGACCCTAAAAATGCCTCCTAAGGTGAGGGTTTTAGCTTGTATGATGAAATTTTCCATAGAAAATTTAAGAAAGAAATTAACCCTTTTCCCTTCCTCCTTCCACATGTCAAACGAAGGGGGAAAAAAAACATTAACCTCCACCCCCCCCCCACTTCAACAGTATAAAAAAAAAGAAAAAAATCAAGGTGCACCCGCTCCCCTTATTTCCATAAAGTAAATATAATAAAATAATACCCTTGGCTTTTTTCAACAGAAAAAAATAATTTATGAAAATTACAAGTAGTAAAAAAATAATAAAAATGAAATTAAAAAAAAAAAAAAAACACAGCTTGCCACTATATTGAAACAGCTTGGCATTGCATTGGATTGTTTGTGGTCAAACAGCCTTGAGCCTGCGACCTTATGATTATAGTGGTCAGATCATCGGTATAGGCTATTACCCCGTAGTGGCAAGCTGTTTGAAGAAAAATAAAAAATAAAAAATATAGGTTTGAACCAAGGTGGAATATGTTCTAAACCATCACAGAAGTACCTTATAGGGACAGGGAGTCACCTACATGAAGATTTGTAATTCCATAACTGGAGTTGTATTTTTGTTTGACCATATTAAGTGCACCTTGTGAATTGGGTCAGTGGAACATTCTCTAGTAGCACTGTTTATCAATAGTGTCCAATATTCATTATCATTTACTAAATCAATACCAATACAAAGTTTGTAAACATGTTGTTGCGATATTGTATCTCTTGCTACCAATGGTGCACATGCAATTCCTAAATGCTTTTGTTGTGGTGACCCTATAACACATTTATAACATCATAATAAACATGAATACAACATTGATTCACTGTTGAATATCTAATATGCAGTTGTGTTGTTGCAACATTACATCACGTACTTTTGACAACACAAAAATAATACAAATACAATGTTGGGAAAGTGTGCATATAACATGCTCCAAAGGAGGAAAAAATTGTAGACCGCCATAAAAAGAAATAAAAAATGGAAACAAATCCAAGAAACTTACAATCTAACCTTAAAGCCCCTAAACCTTACCCTTCCTAGTTTTTTCACAATCGACATTCTTGTTTATTAAAAAAACAAAGTCTAAGAGCCCCCTCCCCCCCCCAAAACAAACTTGGGGTTCTTCCTTTCTTCTTGTTGGTCCATTGGCCTCCAATATTCAAGCACATTAATGTTTCATACACAAAATCTAGCTCCAAATGGATTTGATCTAAAAATATGGTTAAGCCAACATTAATTAAAATGTCCGTCTAAGAGGGCTTCATAATCTATTTGGTAGAGGGTAGTGATGACATCCGGGGGAAAAAAAAACACACTGATGGATTAAAGCCCATGAGTGCCATTTATTTGGAAAATGGTTACTTTCAACAATTATTATCAACTCGAAACCCCAACAATTGAAATCTTTTGAAATTAAAATCCCTTACTCTGACGTTCGAAATCCCAGTAGGGGTACTTCCCCACTTTTCATTGGTTAGTAAGCCTTATGGTTGTTAGAAAAACTCGGTGCACACTATTTGTGTCTCATAATTTTGTTATTTTTCACAAAATTATACTAGTTTTAAGAAATTTAATTTATTTTAGGTTAGTTTAGCTAAGTTTAAATTAACTTCATCGATTTGCATTTAATTAGGCAAGTTTAGGTTAATTTATTTTAGTTAAGATGAAATGAATTAAACCAACCCCAAAAGAAATCAACCCCCTCCCCTTCTCGTCCCCCTTCAACATATGCTTTTAAAAAAAAAATTCTTAGCCCCCTTCCATAGCCATTCAATAATTTCAAAATAGTTTTACGAAAAAAACTAACCCCCTTCCCCCTCCTCTTCCCTCCAAACCCCACCCCACCCCCCTCATAATGAATTTGTAAAAAAAAAAAAAAAAAACCCCTCACGGCCTATTAGGTAGATGGTAATGACGACATCTGGTAGGAAAAATAAAAAAATCAAGGCCCATGAGTGGCTAGTATTTTGAAAATGGCTACTTTTAACCAGTAGCCGCCCCTTCTCCCATTATGAATTTGTAAAAAAAAATCAAGCCCCTCCCCTTCCTTAGCCATTCAACGCCCTAAAGAAGATTTTAAAAAAAAAACCCCCCTCCCCCTCCCATCCCCCTTCAACATATTCTTAAAAGAAAACCCTGACCCTCGTAGCCACTCAACAATGACTAAAAAATTAAACCTTAAACCCTAACCCCTTTCCCCTCCTCCTTCCACATGTCAAATGAAGGAGAGAAAAAAATTAATTAATTAAACCCTAACACCCACCCCCCCCCCCCCTTATGAACTTGTAAAAACAAAAAACCCCTCTCATCCCTTCTCAACATAGAAAAAAAATAAAAAACACTCCCTCCCATCCCTTTTCAACATAGAAAAAAAAACCCCCTTCTCATCCCTTTTCGACATAGAAAAAAACTAAACCCCATCCCCCTTCAACATATTAAAAAAAAAAACCCCTTTCAAGTTCCCCTTGTCCCTAGCCACTCCACAATGAAAAAACCCTAAAAAAAATAAAAAATCATCCCTTTCCCTTCCTCCTTCCACATGTCAAATAAAAACATTACCCTCCACCCCCCTCCCCCTCAACAGTTAAAAAAAAAAGAAAAAAAATCAAGGTGCACCCTTTCCCCCGTCCCATAATGAATTTGTAAAAAAAATTACCCCCCTTCCCCTCCCTATCCTCTCCACAATGAAAAAAACATTTCCAGAGCCCTTAATTAACCCCTTTCCCCCTCCTCCTTCCACATTTTCAATGAAGGGAAAAACAAAAACATCAACCTCTAACCCCTTCCCTCCCCCGAAACAGTCAAAAAAATGAAGGAGAAAATTCAAGGTGCACCCTTTCCCCCCATCCCACAATGAAGAGAATATAAACCTTGGCCCTCTTGGCCCAGTAAAAAGTAACAAAAAATAACAAACTTTACCCCTTTCAGCAGTAAAAAGTAACATATAAAAGTTACGAGCAGTAAAAAAAGTAACAAAAAATGAAAAAGGTCAACAAAAATTGCGTGCCACTACGCCAAAACAGCCTACCACTACATCCCTTTTTTTCTGGTCAAACAGCCTCCAGCTTGCGTCTTTACGGGCGTAGTGGCTGGATCATATGTATAGGCTTCCCCTGGCCCTCTTGGCCCAGTTAAAAGAAAAATCAAGGTGCACCCCTTCCCCCTGAACAATGAACAAAAATAATAAAAGGCTTCCCCTGGCCCTCTTGGCCTAGTAAAAAGTAATTTATGAAAGTTACAAACAGTAAGAAAAGTAACTAAAAGTAACTAAAAATGAAAAAAAGTCAACAAAAACAACCTTCCTACGCGATCAAACAGCCTTTCCCTACGAGGCTTTTTTGGCTGGTCAAACAGCCTCCAGCCTCCTCCCTACGAGACGTAGTGGCTAGATTATATGTATAGGAGAATATTCAAGGTGCACCCTTTCCCCCGTCCCACAATGAAGAGAATATAAACCCTGGCCCTCCTGGCCCGGTAAAAAGTAATTTATGAAAGTTACAAGCAGGAAAAAAGTAGCAAAAAGTAACAAACTTTACCCCTTTCAGCAGTAAAAAGTAACATATAAAAGTTACGAGCAATAAAAAAAGTAACAAAAAGTGAAAAAGGTCAACAAAACTGCGTGCCACTACGCCAAAACAGCCTGCCACTACACCCCCTTTTTTCTGGTCAAACAGCCTCTAGCTTGCGTCCTTACGGGCGTAGTGGCCGGATCATATGTATAGGCATTTTTCTTGGTCAAACAGCCTCCAGCCTCCTACACTACGCTCGCCGTGCACAGATTATATGTTTAGGTCCTCCATAACAAATTTCTTCTTATGCATCATCCTTCTTATAAGGATTACCCTTCCCAAAATGATCTATGATGGCTTCATAACCCATGACAAATCTCTTTTTAAATTTTTCGTACTATAACTCCTTTGAATCAAAAGTCATGTTAGCACTTCTCCCCATACCCCGAACAACTAGATGTTTGCCTAACCTATGCTTTTTCATACAAGTGCTCCCCTGTTGTTGGTTCTAAAAAATCATATTTATCTTTTTTTTCGTAGTGTTACTAGCGTTGTAGTTTTCGTAAACAAAATGGCAAATCAACGCATAGTTTGAAGCAAAATGAGATTTCCTTTACTACCATCCTTCCCCACAATAAAGGTCTAGAGAGAAACAACCTACAATGGGGGGACCCATGTTTTTTTTTCAAGATGAGTTCAACCTTTAAAACCTCTCGCGCAATTTTGGCTTATTCCTCCAAGTCACTAGGTGTTACAATGTTTTCGAATGTAAATGGTTCGCTTTATGTTGAAATCAAACCGACTACTACCCTACATCCCATAGTTAAAGTCCCCGATTCCGAATGAACATCGTCATTAACAAAACCCTTGCGCATATGCCCGTCCAATCCAAATGTTTTAATATAATTTATCGTTAGATTCTAATTTACCATGGGAAAAAGAAAACTCACGAATCTCGTTTACAAACTAACACGCATGAATTATAAAAAAAATAATTTATGAACTTCACAAATTCATAACTCAAAATCAAAACCTTCAAACGATTCATGCAAATCTATTTATGCGACACAATTTCGATGTTATGCATCTAGTCCCATGCACTTCAAAGATGACACCCAACAAAATAAAGATCAAAACAAAAACAACGACCAACACGACCGATTCTGTCGTGGATCCTGTCCGGTTGCAAGCTGCGAGGTCCAGAATTTGCAGGTTGGGCAACACCTGGACCCGCTATGGGATTGGCCCCTCGGTGAAATTGCTGGAGCTTAGGTCAAGCACTTTGAGATTTGCAAACCGAGAAGGCCCCGCTGTAGGTGTGAAGTTTGCAAGGCCGAGATGAATTTCGATCAGGTTTGTGAGGTTCCCAAGGCTGGATGGCAAAACTCCCGTAAAATTTGCTGCTTTGAGATTCCAAAGTTTTGGCGGCCAGTTCCCAAAAGCATCAGGCATTGGTCCAAAAACGCTTGAGTATGAAAGGTCCCGTGTATGGAGTTTTGTCGCCTATGAAATCCTTGTGGCTGAAAGACCTTCCATGTAATTGTAACATCCGGTTCCAGCCCCTTAGGTTGTAGTTGAGCAAATCGAGGGGACAGCTGCCACCCGAATCTGTATTCCCAAATCCAGAGTCGTAAGATTTCCTAGCTAGCTTGTACAACCCAAATGAGACCGAAGATGGCATTAACGGCTATTTCTGTGGTTCACCGTTTCAAATTGCACTAAACCCCGTCTCCATTTCTCTGAAAAGAAGCAGGATGTATTCTCTCCCTCTGCACATGCAAAACGATGATCTTCAACAAAGTACTCTCTTTGTGTTGCCTATCACATGCCCCACCTACCATGCAATATGCACCTAGCAATATTTGCACCGCAGGAAAAGTGGCTCTAAGTGTTACTAATACCAGACTAGCTAGAATGCTATGGGTCCCCGGCACACTATCTATGTACCGTGAAGCTCAGAAATTAGATTATCAAAGCTGTAGTATGATATTTTGCCTCCTCTTTTAGTGGCAAAATTTAAATCCGAATTGAATGTTTGAGAACATACCGTCGGTAGGACCGAAAGGAAGGATCCCCCTTTGAGATGATGCTTTGCACTTGACAACATAAAATAAGGACAAAGCAACAAGATCGACCAAAAGTTTTGAACCGAATCAAAGTGCCGACTGGCCCAACCCTCTCACAAAAGCTCCGCACGATCAAAAAGACCTGTAGCAAGTAGAAAAAGTCAAAAGGGGAGATAGAAGGCATGAATTACAGTAATGACTAGACATAAAATTCAACGAATCACTTATCCCCAGCTGAAAAAAAGGAAGAGAATAGATTGATTAAGAAAACTGACTTCAAGTTTTTGTAGTAGAGACATTCCTAGTGTTAAATGAAGCATCTTGACTGCTAAATTCCTGGTTGCAAGATGTCCAAAACTTGACCAAATTTTTTGACTCTACGAATTGTAGGGACTGGAGTGTGAAAACGAACCCTGACTGAATGCACAAATCAAACGCTCTTGAACTAGTTTCCTCGCGAGTGCAACCACAAAAATAAGAAGACCAATGCAAGCCCAAATGACAATGCAAACATAAAAACAGATCTGAAAGTTATAGAAGCTTTTTTTGTGACCGTAATAACGACAGACTCTTAGAAATCAATCACGACCTGAAAGAAGGACTCGACAAAAATTCAAACTTGCTGAGCCACCGTCTGAGAGCGCTGCACTGGAAGATTGCAAAAAGACCCATAGTTATACAAAGGATCTATTTAGATTCGGCTGCTGTGGAGTTGGAACTTCGGCTGAACTCACCCAGCACACCTTCTGGAACTTGGCCCGAGATATTGAGACCGAGAGATTGATGGCTGTGACTGAGTCTCATGTGCATGTCGCTCTTAAACGATTGTGAAGAAGGAGGTATGTGGCCACCCAATTTGCAAGTCACTTGTTTGCACCTATTATACTAGTGGGTGCCCGTGGCCGAAGGCCACTGTGAAGCCCCTATGTGAAATCCAGGTCCCAAAATTGAGATCCCACATCCTGAAAATCACGTCCTAAAAGTTTTTAGGTTTCAGTCTTGGAAACTGAAAACCATGTCCTGAAAACCATAATAAGTCCTGGGCAGTTTAGGGCGGGAAAAAAAAAAAAAAAAAAAACCCTCCCTGGCCTTTCCCACCATGTCCTGAAATCCATAATAAGTCCTGGGCAGTTTAGGGCGAAAAAAAAAAAAAAAAAAAAACCCTCCTTGGCCCCCCCCACCCCTCCCACCCCTCCCACCCCCACCCCTGCTCCCCCCCCCTCTCCCCCCCTCTGGCCCACACAGTTTTGCCATAGAAACTGTGACAGGGTTGTGCAGAACAGACAACCCTGTAACAGACAGACACCACCACTGTAGCTTTAATATATAAGATTGTTTTTGAGTTCCAACAATGCTCTTCACCCTCCTCAAACAGTCCCTGTGTTGATCCCTCCCTGAGCCAAATAGCCACCCGTAATAGCATCACCAACATGGCTTGTTGTAAAAAAAGCCTCAAATTCCGGACCTCCGTTGTGTTGCAAGAAGAAAATCTGTGAACTTGAGAAAGCCATGAAACAAAAGCTGCTTGTATAGAAGTTAATTTTCTCCTCCCTATGGCTCCATACAAGACTTGCATGCCACTATATTCTTTCCTTTTGGGGGAATGTTTTTCCAGGCTTTGTCTATTCTCTCCTCTTCGAACTCCTATACTCTTATGATGCTTCCAGATGTCCAGAACATCCGTAAAGCTGATCTTGACAAAATCCATCGCCGCTAGGCTTCCCCCCCCCCCCCCCCCCCTAAGAAAAGTGAACACTCAAATTCTCATGATGCCGCTCAGAGGTGGAGAAGAACAACCGGAGGTATCTATGTTCAGGACTCGGAGACTTTCGACTCGAGGCACTGAGCAGCTTGTCAGGTGTCAACGATTCGTTTTCGTCAACTTCTTCTACAGACCTGGATCATGAACAGGTTTCGAGCACTCCGTGTGGGGGAAGAAGAAGAATGCTTGCAACACAGCACAAGAAACGGCAAAAAATTCGAAAAAGGACAATGGCAAGTCTATCGGCAACTTTAAATCCAAAGCCAAAAAAATTAACTCCTCCACAAGAACCGCGATGCAATTTCTGAACTTTCCATTTCCTCCTCTTGTTCTTCCTCCCCCCGAGAATAAAAACTTCCCAGAATTGAGGAACCCGATCACAACACAAAACTTCGTCCACCACAATTGCCAAAAAAGAAAAAGGGGAAAAGGAAAAAAAACAGTGATCAAATTCTATCTGGAAAAGTCTTTTTGTTTCTCTCACAGACCCAGATAGGATAGTCACGAAGCGTAACAAAATTCGGTGTTCACTTTGAGGTCCGGGTAGAGAATGAATGCATCACGACTTCTTATTACAACTCTGATGGCACTAGGAGACAAGAAATTGTTGCCTCTGGCCCGCACGATCGACTCGACACCATCAACCGCAACAATAGAGTGCAAAGTTGTGAGCAGCCACAAAAGTAAGAATCAAACAACGCTATTGTTGTTGTTGTCCTCGTCCTCCTGCACGTCCTAGTCCTTCTCCCTTCCCACCCTCTCTACTAAGAAGTCGTCTAGAAATCACATTTCTTCATGGAATCGAGAATTGTAAAAACTGAAAGAAAATAGACAGCTTTTTACACACAAATATGATGGCAATAACAACAACAAGAAGTGGCAATGACAAGATTACTGCGACGACGACGACAAATCGCTAGATAGACAGAGGAGACGATGGAGTGCGACGAAAAAGACGACGAATGAAGAGAGAGCGTGATTCTAGGGTCGACCTCTTGCCTGCAAAAATATGTTTTTATTTTCATCATCTGCCCCTACTACCCCTCCTTCTGCCCATTTTTATTTTCCCGGGTTGAGCCTGGCCAAAGCTCAAAAGTGATTTTTTACTCGCTGCCCTATAGTACCAACGACCCAATGCTCAGAAAATTTTCTTGAATGCCCGGAGAAGTATTTTATTAGTGTTGTTTTCATCTGCCCCTACCACAACCGCCCCCACCTTTTTTTTCCCCCAGCCCCGAAGCTCCAAAAAATATTTTGATTTTCTGCCCATATTTTTGGTAAAAGGAAATTATTCACTGCCCCAATAATTGCTCCAAAGAAAAATAAATTCTGCCCAATATCTGCTCAGAATGATTTGATTTGCTGCCCAATTTATTTTGTTTCCTCCAAACTATTTAATTTTCTGCCTAAAAAATTGCTCAAAAGTATTTTATTTTCTGCCCGAATGAGTTTTTTTGGGGGCCAACATCCGACTCTTTTGGATGGTGTCCATTTGTTTTAATAATCTGCCCCCCCTTTCCAAAATTTTACCAACCCAAAGCTGAAATTTATTATTTTTTCTGCCCAAAGAAATTATTCTTTATCATGACCATAAATATTAACATGCCTAAGTTATCTTTTAATTCTTGTCATCTGCCCTAAACCACCCTTTATTTTCAACCCAAAACTAAAAAAATTACTTATTTACTTGCTGCCCGAAGCTGCTGCTGCTTTTTTTTTTTTTGGTGGGGTAATACCCAACTTGGGCTCCGCGTGACATGACATCACCCGTGCGCAACTCATTTTATATATTTTAAACAAATTCATCTAAAAAAAAGTTTCATTTTACATTGTCACATTTCATCCATCTATGCATAACTATATTTTTATGATCAGTCACATGAAAATCAACTACCTACCTTACCTACCTCCCCACCTACTTACATACTTACTTATGGAAAATGATATTTTAAAAATTAGTTACAATTTTTCATTATTATTATTTTTCCAATTCTAAAAAATTGATATTATTTTTGTCCATACCCCACCTATAAGAATTTTGCTGTGAATCGATCATCTACCCACACAACCACCTTCCATTTTTCTTTTCAATTTTTTGTGATGTCAAAAATCTGATTCTTTTTTAATATTAGCAAAAATTAGTTGAATTTTCCCTTAAATTTATTTTTTCCACATTAATTTCCAAATTTTTCTCTTTTTTTTTTGTTTGGAAATAAGAAAACAAAAGAATGCTTGTTCATTCATGAGAGTTTCCCTTTTCAAAATTCTCACTTCCATTTTATTTTTCCCCCTGATATCGGGCGGGTATAATGAGATTGAAAAACACCAAAGAGAAAAAGAAAATGGACGCAAGTCTTTAGATCAAAAAAAAAAAGCCCTTGACCGGGGCTTTACCAATATCGAGTTCACGTTTGGCTCTAATTCCCATGGGCCCTTATTCTGATAAAGCCCGTTACCTCGGGCTTTACCCTAAGATTATATTATCCCTTTTACATTTCGCATGTCTTCTTGCTCAGGGTTTTATTTTCATTAAATTAAAAATTTGTGATATGAACAATTTGGCACTGGTTTTTTTCCCCAAAAATTAGTAAAAGTAGTTGAAGTTATACTAGAAATAAACAATCTTTTCCCCAAATAATTCTTTAAAAAATCATTGGTCATGGTATGCAGATTATTTTCAAAATTTTTTTTAAAAAAAATTAAATAATTGTTTCCATTTTTACACTTTTTAAAAAAGATAGATCATGTTCGGTAGGAATCGGTGGTACAGTCTTAGTCTTTTTTGAGATTTTGGTCTTTAGGCTTGGGCAAAATCCATTAAACCCTACCGAATGTACCGTGACTGACGATATTGAGCTTTTGTGCGTTTGGATCTCGTGGGATGAGCCGGCTTTTGCTCGTCTTTTATGAGGAGGAGATGGTTATGTAACTCCATGTGTAACTCAACGTAAATACAAAATTAACTAGGTAATTATTTAAAGGGATAAGTGATAAAATTCCTTAAAGTAAATTTGGTCATTGACTTTCACATAGGAAAAAGTCATATGCACATGTGATCAATTATCTTGTGATTATTTTATGGGGGATCACATGGGTAATTATCTTTTAATGTGGAATCACATGGGTAGACATGTGATTAATTATCTTGTGATTATTTTATGAGGGATCACATGGGTAATTATCTTTTAATGTGGAATCACATGGGTAGACATGTGATTAATTATCTTGTGATTATTTTATGAGGGATCACATGGGTAATTATCTTTTAATGTGGAATCACATGGGTAGACATGTGATTAATTATCTTGTGATTATTTTATGTGATAGGTAATTTCTTGAGTAGTTTCCTTTGGGTTAGTATTTAAGGAGGTGTTTGTGATCTTGAAACACACCTTTCAATTTGTACAAAGTTGTGATGTGAATAGAAAGTTTGGGAGAATGGAAGTTTGAGATTTGAGAAGCTTTTGGTTGTGAATAGTTTTGGTGTTGTTGCGGTGTAGTTCATTGTAGGAGAATGGTGAGGTTTGCATAGGCAGTAGAAGGGTGGAAATACAATTTTACAACCAAGAACATAGATCCCATAGTTATGTAATAATCTTTCATAACTTCGGTCCCATACCCGTTCTTGTCTTACATCTTTTTGGTTCCGTAACCGGGACCCGAGTCTATGTAGATTGCGTTGTGAAATTGTGTTGTTAAATTGTGTTGTGTAATTTAACTGCGTTGTGAAATTATGTTGTGCAATTTAATTGTGTTGTGAAATTGTGTTGTTAAATTGTGTTTGTGGAATTGTGTGGATAAAACTTAATTGTGTGGTTGAAAGTTTAGTGGGAAGAAGGAGAGAAAAGGGAAGAACAAATTGTTGTCTTCTTTTGCAACGAGGAATGCAAGGCACTTTGTTTATCCCCGAATCATGGATGGAAGTGCTCACATGGGTGGAAGAGGTTCAACTTGTGGCAATGGAGATTACGAAAGGCAAGCCATGTCGAGTTGGATGCACGATTCAACGCGTGAAGCAACACTATGAAGACCATAAACATGAGTCCTTTTGTTTGACCCCAAGCTTGCTTTTGGATTTGACTTGTAATCCTAGACATGAATTAGAATTGGATTTGTGGGAATCTGAGAAGATTCGTAGAGAAAAGTTGCAGGCAAGAAAGGGAAAGAGGATGGCACGTGTTAAGCCATATGAGAAAATGTAAACAAAAGTTTATAAAAGATAGGGAGTGTTCTTAAGTAAGCCCATGGTTGTTAAACCTTGTTGAAACCTTTAGACTTTTTATATAAAGAAAATGTTATAGGTTGTTGAAAGAAATAAAAATATATGTTTTATTTCTAAGAATCCTGTTTTAGTAAAGACACTAATGTCAACGTTGGGAGAGGCTTCTGACTCCCCTGGTACACAGTTTCCCGAAGATAGGCAACAAACCCCATCTTTGACATTAGAAGTTGTTAGGCCAAGATCACTTGTAGAAAGACCTTTGGAAGAGCCTAGAATTGTAGGTGAACCAAGTGTGGTAGTGTCACAACTACGTAGACGACGAGACGAATCTGGACCTCAACCCGATTTAGAACCTGCAAGGCAACGCCAAAGGACTATCACACAAGAACAACATTTACTTGTCTGGCTTAGGAAGAAGGATGCGACTCTAGATTATGCTAAAACCAACAACCTGCATGTCATGTGGAGTGGAGGCGTCATTGATACTCGTGATGATCATGATATTGTAAATGTTGTCTTTCAGTCCAGGCACTTAAATAGGGTAATGGCTGGATTAGAAATGTCTGGTCCTTTTAGAGATTTACATCGAGAAGATAGGGAGGATTTTATTGTGAGCGCAAATCAAGCCATCAGAAATTTTCTTATTCATGAGGAAAGGTTGTAAAAGCTAAGTTATAGCTAGTTCAAAGAATTAATTAGTTTGGGGAATTTCCTTTTAGAGACAAAATAAGAATCAATATGCTTATTCCAGTTTTCAGGGGAAGTAAGGGTGAAGACCCTGAAGCCTTTTTAAGGGAATATAAACGGGCTTGTATTGGTACGGGGCTTAGAACAGCTGTAGAATGGCTTAATTTTCTTCCTGAATTTTTAGAAGGTACGGCATCATTTTGGTTTGAACGACAGACAGAAGAGTTGAAGGGATCATGGAATGACATAACTAAGGCTCTAGTGAAGGAGTTTTCTGTGAAGAATGTCTACCAAAACTTAATGCTTGAACTGAGTTAGCTAAAGCAAGGGGCTTTAGAGTCAGTAAGAGAGTATAAGGATAGGACAATGACATTGCAACATAAACTCCAAGGATGTCTTAGGGCACAAGGTCATGAAGGGACTGATCCACTCTTTGCGGGAGTTAATGCAGTAGTATTAGAGCATTTCACCATTGGTCTGTTGTCAGAATTACGACAACAAGTAAGATACGAACAAGTTACGACGTTCAATGAAGCAGCTGAGGTGGCCGAAAAGAAGGAGGCAAGCATGGAGGAAGTTCCACGACCAACTGTGCAAACCACGGTGAAAACAGTTCAATTCACAACTGAACCAGAGGTGCGGAAGCATCCGGAAGTGAGTTCTCGCATGGAGTCGGCCATGGAACAAATGATCAATCAAATGAACCAGCTAAGCCTCCATCTACTGCAGCCAAGGACTAATAAGAGCAGAAACGTGGAGAGGGACCTGTCAACTATTCAATGTTACAGGTGTCGAGAGATGGTACATTATTCAAGAGAATGTCCAAACTCGCCAGCCTTGTCTACCAGAGAGAATGCAAGTTCTTCTACTCGAAGATTTTCAGCAGAAGAGAAGGGCAAGGCTCAAGTACATTTAATTGAGCCAATGAGTGAAGGGCGCGAAAAGGCTTTGATGGGTTTGGAGAAGAGCCTTCAACTCCCTGAAAATGCGATGGATGTCATGGCCCAAGCTAAACAACCAATGGAAAGCACTTCTCATCCCGACACAAGCATCAAGAGGTTCAAGGAGATGGCGAGGGCCCCAAAAGAGAAGAAAAAGAACTGGAGACGGAGGTTTGGATTCCAAGACTTTCCAATTTCTAGAAATTCCGGTCCTTATTCGGTGGTGAAGGATATGGGATCTCAGAAAGCGGACATCACCATTGGACAGTTGGTGGCGATGGTGCCGTCAGCTCGAAGGGAGCTGAGGAAGGGATTGTTAGCACCTAAAGTCCCAAAGGTACCCACACCCTTGAATGCCATAGCAGCCGAACGCGAATGTGATCCGATCATTGATGTGCAATGTAATGGATCAGTGTTGCGTGGAGTGTTGGTGGATGGAGGGGCAGGAGTCAATGTGATGACGATTCCAACAATGAGGTACCTGGGCTTGAAAATTGATAGGCCCGCCTCAGTAACATTGAAGATGGCTAACAAGCGAGTTGTTAGGCCAGAAGGAGTCATTAGCAATGTTGTGATCACTGTAATGAAAGTCTCTACCATTGTAGATTTCCATGTGGTTTTGGAGGAAGATGGGGCTTATCCAATGATATTAGGAAGGCCTTGGTTAACGAAGTCACATGCAAGGAATTATTGGGGCGAGGGGTACATGACCATCGGAGTTCGTCCTAACCGACAAAAAGTTCCATTTGCCAATTTTGTGAAAAGCTCTGGAGGGACGAGTGAATATGAAGATGAATCAGAATCAGACCAAAGTTCTAGCTCTGAAGGGATTTACACGGATGATTCTAGTGAAGAGGAAGTAGGGCTATATGCCTTGGAGACAATCCCCAAAGTTGGAGCTTTGTTGGATCAAAAGGGTCAAGGGGGTGATAACCCATTCACTCCATGCATGTTAACAGAAGGAGAGGTCGAGGGGCGGCTAAGCAAGATTCAACTAGGACCAGACCTTCGACCGGAGGAAAGGAAGCAATATGAGGATTTACTACGTAAGTATATCCATCTTTTTGCTTTCAGCTACAAGGGCCTGAGGGAGGTCACCATGGAGCAACACAAGATTGAACTGCTACCAAATGCCAAACCGATCGAGGCCAAGCAAGGGAGGTGGAACCCAAGATACACAGCCATGGTGAAGGAGGAGCTTGACAAGTTGTTAGAGGCAGGGTTCATTAGACCTGTGGAGACACCTGAGTGGGTTTCTCCTGTGGTATTGGCGTTGAAGAAAAATGGCAAGCTGAGAGTATGCATCAACTATAAAGCTTTAAACAAAGTAACAAAGAAGGATCGTTACCCTTTGCCATTTTGTGAAGAAATTTTGGAGGAAGTAGCAGGGCACGAGATATACACATTTGGAGATGGATACCGACGTTACCACCAAGTGAAAATTGCTCCAGAGGATCAATTGAAGACCACGTTCACCACACCATGGGGGACATTCTGTTACACCGTAATGCCCTTTGGTTTATGCAATGCTCCAGGGACATTTCAACGTTTGATGAACAAAGTCTTTGAACCGTTCTTGGGCCTTTTTCTACGAGTTTTCATTGACGACTTTGGAGTTTATAGTGATAGAGCTTCTCACCCTGCCAAACTTGAGTTAGTCTTTCAACGTTTGGACGATTCAGGAGTGACTTTGAACCCTGAGAAAACCACAATTGGTTTTTCGGAAGGGAAGATGGTTGGACACATTGTGTCAAAGAATGGGGTAGCTACAGATCCTGAAAAACTTGATAGGATTTCAGGGCTTCCTTTTCCCATTTCGAAGAAAGCTCTTCGAAGTTTCTTGGGGATGGTGGGTTACTATCGAAGGTTCATACACATGTTTGCAGCAAAAGCACGTCCTTTAACACGATTCTTGCGTGAAGATGCACCTGTTCCAATGGAGGACGAGGTGTCAAGGCAAGCATTCGAACAATTGAAGTTAGCTCTTCAAGTGGCACCAATCCTTCGGACTCCAGATTGGAACAGACCCTTTTTGGTGTATTGTGATGCATATGGAGAAGCGGTGGGCAGCACCTTATCACAATTGGACGAAAATGGGCATGACCATCCCATTCATTTTGCTAGCAGACAATTAACTTCAGCAGACAATTAACTTGAGCAGAGAAGAATTATACTGTGACCGAGCAGGAAGGTCTTGCAGTTATTTTCTCTCTTAAGAAGTTTCGCCATTACTTGATGGGGTACAAGGCCAAAATTGTGACAGATCACAAGGCTTTAACCTACTTGGTCAACAAGCCCAATCCAAGTGGTCGACTTGCTCGACGGCTACTCTTGATGGAGGAGTTTGACATTGACATTGTCCATCGTCCAGGGAGGCGACATGGCAATGTAGATGGCCTTACAAGAGCATATGAAGGAGTGGGTGATGTTTCAGAGGATGATGACTTTCCCGACGCTGCAATCATGTCCATCAATGCAGAAGAAGCACCTGAAGAATATCGGGAAATCATTCAATACCTAGATGGCATGAGGTTCCCAGATGGAGCCACAAAGGCAGTACGAACAAGGATTGCACACAAGAGTAGAAATTACTCGATGATAGGCAATCAGCTCTACTTCCAAGGAAGGGATGGAGTTTTACGACGAACCATTGGAAAATGTGACATATCATGTCTTTTGTACGAGTTTCATGATGGGTTCTGTGGAGGCCACTTTGCAGGACGAATCACTGCAAAATTTTTTTTGCAAGCAGGTTATTATTGGCCCACCCTCTTCAAGGATGCCCATGATTATTGCAAGAGTTGTGATGTGTGTCAAGCCTACGCACAAAGGTCTACTGTAAGTGGCCCTTTACATCCCATACCCCCTTTAGGACCTTTTGAAAAATGGGGAATTGATTTGATGGGCCCATTGCCAATGACTAGGAGAGGGCATCGATTCATTGTAGTTGCCACAGATTACCTTACAAAGTTTGCAGAAGTACGTGCCTTAAAGTCTTCAGTAAAACAGGAAGTAGCGCGATTTCTGTATGAACGAGTTTTTACTCGATTTGGGGCGCCACTTGAAATCGTTTCTGATAATGGACCTCAGTTTTTGAGTGAGGTTGTGGAAAACTTGTTAGCACGCCTTGCAGTGAAACACAGATTTACCACTATGTATAAGCCTAGCACTAATGGCCTAGTAGAAAGGACCAATAGGACTTTGTGTTCCATGTTGGCAAAAGAGGCCGAGGTTCATGTAAATGTTTGTGACTGGGATCTCAAAATTCACCATGTTGTGTGGGTTTACAACACCACATACAAAACTGCCACAGGGTACTCACCTTTCCGTTTAACCTATGGGATGGAAGTGCTTTTACCCATTGAGTTGGAAGTGATGACATTACGCACTGCCACAACGATGAGACTTCCTTTGGATGAATCCCAACGTCATCGATTGTTGCAACTTAATGAGTTGGATGAGTTGCAGTTGAAAGCCTACCAATCCATTGAAGTCGCTCAGGCTCAACAAAAGAAGGCTTTCGACAAGAAGGTGAAGAGAAGGGAGTTCAAAGAAGGTGACCTTGTCATGATGTTTGACGCTCGACATCATCGTAGGGCTTATAAGAAACTGTTGCCCAAGTGGTTTGGACCTTTTGTTATCAAGAAGGTGTTTGCTGATAATGGGTCATATGAGCTTGAAAATGTTGATGGCACACCATATCCAGACCGCATTAATCATGACAAATTGAAGAAGGTTTTGGATATGTGATTCCGAGGACGGAATCCATAATGAGTTTGGGAGTGATGTAACTCCATGTGTAACTCAACGTAAATACAAAATTAACTAGGTAATTATTTAAAGGGATAAGTGATAAAATTCCTTAAAGTAAATTTGGTCATTGACTTTCACATAGGAAAAAGTCATATGCACATGTGATCAATTATCTTGTGATTATTTTATGGGGGATCTTATGGGTAATTATCTTTTAATGTGGAATCACATGGGTAGACATGTGATTAATTATCTTGTGATTATTTTATGTGATAGGTAATTTCTTGAGTAGTTTCCTTTGGGTTAGTATTTAAGGAGGTGTTTGTGATCTTGAAACACACCTTTCAATTTGTACAAAGTTGTGATGTGAATAGAAAGTTTGGGAGAATGGTTTGAGATTTGAGAAGCTTTTGGTTGTGAATAGTTTTGGTGTTGTTGCGGTGTAGTTCATTGTAGGAGAATGGTGAGGTTTGCATAGGCAGTAGAAGGGTGGAAATACAATTTTACAACCAAGAACATAGATCCCATAGTTATGTAATAATCTTTCATAACTTCGGTCCCATACCCGTTCTTGTCTTACAGTTACGCAACCTCTCCGTCCATGCCTGGCTCCAATGACATGGTCACCTTGTCTGGAGCTCCACACAAAGTGAGAATTTGTCTTTGGAAAATGTACGAGGGTAGAAATGTTGGAGTTAGGGACGGGCAAGGAGAATTTTCGTTGTTCCTGTAATGGCAAAATTTTGCACAATTTGGCCGTGTCATATTTGTCTCCTCTGAAAAGAGGAAAAAAGAAAAAAGGAAATTTTTTTCTTGTGTAAAAAGCAAAAGGTCTGTGCTAACAATATTTGCTTTTATTTTACTTAGTGTTCAAACATAATTGCACGAGAACGAAATATGTAACCGTAGAATAAACTTGTGCCTTTAAGCACAAATTGTAACATTCAACGCATTTTTGAAAGAGCAAATCATAAACCTCTTTTAACTTAAGTCTGAATTCCAAATTTCATTTTTTACCCAAGAAAACCCAAATTTATGACCACAAAAAAATTCTCAAACTTCCATATCTCTTGCACCTTACGTCTAAAAATTTCAAAATTGCATCTATGCGACCCTATTCGTTGAGGGCTTTGAAACGACACCAAAATGTGCCTCGCCTCTATAATTTTTAATTTTTATATGTAAAAATGAGGCTAATTTTGACATTTCAACTTAGAGACCTAGGATCGTACAACTTTCATGTATGGAGAATATCAAATAAACAGAGAGTTTAATTTTGAATTTTGATAAATATAATCAACATCCAGTTCATGCATGACTCCTAGTTTCCAATATATACCAGGAAGAAGCCTTTACTGTTGCATGCTTTTTGTATTCAGTAATAAGGAACATTTTTCTTAATGCACACTGTGGAGGATACACAATATAGTTATCTGTAAAGTCGCGCAATTAGGGGTTGAGAACGGCCAGTTTTGCCAAAATAGGGCATCAAATGTGTAACTGAAAATGAAAAATATACAAAACGAAATAACTGGGAACCCAACTAGTTTGCCCACCGATTTTGGTGGTAAACTGAGATTCATCCTGTCTGTCCTTTTTCCTGAGCGCCTCCGTTCCACTGCTGCTGCACATATTTTTGGGGCGAGATCGAACTATTTCGTTATAATTGGGGGGGGGGGGGAGATGAGACGTACTATATCTGGGGACAACGTTCTTATAAAGCGAAATAACTGGGACCCAAATTGAGAATCGAAATGCATCGGAAAAAGTTCTTTCTGCTTACTGCTATTCATTCTTGAAGATCATGGTGATGTCAAAAATTCCAGTGTTCTTTTTAATAAACTTTTCTTTGGGATTGTGCTTTGTTGTAGACTTTGGAATCCACAAAATTTGCTTTTGGTGGACATTCTCTCTACCCCCTACTTTTTGTACCTCTCCCTGTAATCAGTGCCCTGATGAATTAAGTTTTTAAACATTTCAGAATTGTCAACAGAAGGAATTATTATGATACCATAAAAGATATGCTGACTGCCTCATGAGATCATGATATCATTAAACCAAAAATTGATTAATTAATTAATATTATTATTTCTATTTTGGTAATTGAAATCTGGCTAATTTTTCTGGGTGGGGGAGGGTATCTCCCCTGAAATAATTGCAGGAATTTTTTTTTCAATTCACGAAATGTTGTAAAGAAGATATTGAATCTTTAAGAATATGGAAACTACTATGTGTAGCAGCCCAAAGGAGGAGATCACAATATATATTTTTTGGGAATGTTCAAATGTTGATTTTATTGTGATGGGCCAATCAAAGATGCTCATCACAAAAGGAAAAAAATTGACTTTGTAATTAGTTGTGAGGACTCCCCAAGGACAACTTTGGGGGTTGGGAGGCTGGGAGTGGGTGCTTTCCCGTGCCCCCTTCTAGTGAAACAAAAATAAATTGCCCCAACAAAACAAATGCAAAAATTGAAAAGAAATTAATTCGACGACATGGACAAAGGCGAGGAAAATGATGGTGACGCACAATTTTGGAAAGAGAAATTTCCTGCAGCTGATGGGAAGACTTCGCATGCCCTCTTGATGCGCTTGTTTTTTCCCTTTTTTGAGATGGGGTCGGAGGGATTTTTTGTTCTTTCCCCGCTTCTTCCCTATTTGTTCCCCCAAGTTCCCAAAAGCTTCCCAAGATGTTCCTCATAACACCTAGGTTTTATCCCCGATGCTTTGCTTAACGTTCAACTCCCTTTAATATAAACTATAATCTCGGGCTGCACATTTATTTTTATTTTGCAATTGGGGCCGCAAAGAGGTGCTTCCTTTCCGAGGTGCTCCATGTTCCCAAATAAATTGCCAATGGCCCCGTGAATATGGCTCTTTCCAAAAAAATAATGAGCACGCCCATGAACTAATATGCGAATCGCAAGTAAGAATAGGATACTATGATTGATATTAATTAGTTGGGGGTGCCTCACGACTTCGACTTTCTTTTTTTGCCCTGAGTTATTTTCATTGCCCCATCGGACAAAAAAAAAGGCTTAAACCTCCCCAAAATAGAACATTTTATCGAAAAAAAGGACTGCCTTCCCCTTTGGCCCGATTGTATAAGTGGCCAAAACATCTGGGATTAAAGCGAGCTGCCATTGGGAATCTATTGGGAACCCATTGGGAACTTGAAAAGAACATGGAAGGAACATGTTGAGAATAAAAGAAAAATGAAAAAAAATCCTCTCTCCCACCCCCAAATTCAAAAGAAAATAAAATCGAGGCACGTTTAGTGCATGATTCACCCTACCCATTGCTTGCATGTATTTTTCGTTTCCAAGCCTCTGGGTCGCTGTTTTTCGCCTGGGCTAATTGCACGGGCCGAGATCGAACGAGGAAGAAAAACAAAAAGTAACCCGGCCCCCCTGCCCCCCACTCCCGCCCACCCCGCGAGTGCATGTTCAGCCTTCCCGTTGGCTGCGTGAAATCCTTCTTTCCAAGACTGTTTGTCACTGTTTTTTGCTTGGGCGGTATTAGCCTGGGCGGAAAATGGTCACCCGCAGTTTTGGAAAGAAAAATTTCCTGCAATCCTCATGGACCCTGATTTTTTTCTTTTTGAGTGCTTGGGTGGAGAGGGATTTTTAGTTTTTTCCCCTTATTCCCCATGTGTTCCCATCAAGTTTCCAAAGGGTTCCCTGATGTGCTCCAAATGGCACCAGGTTTTATGGATATTCGTTTGCCCACGATTCAACTCCCATGTACATAAACTGAAATCTAGGGGAGCACGTTTGTTTCTATTTTGCAACTGGGGTCCGAAGACCTGCTTCTATTGGGGGCATGCCCAATGTCCCCAAAAAAATTGTTTATGGGCCGATCGATATGGCACCTTGAAAAAATATATATATTTCATCAACAAATACCCGGTTCCGACAATTCACCATGATTCTCAAAAAAATTCAACAACTCAAAAAACCGCCCATAAACCACTGGTTCTTTTCCGGTTCTCAAGTTCCCAGCAGTTCTTTGAGGGTTTTTCGAAAATTAGCTGGAATCGGATTTTCTTTTAGTTTGCATTTGTCCAACCATGAGAACCGGTGGTTCTCTTTACTAAAGCCTAAACCAAAACATCTGAAACTGACGGTTATTAAAACACTGGAATACCCGCATGTGCACAATAAGTACCGGGCACCTACTGCAATCCTTCTTCTTCATGCCCCCCACCCACCCCCCTCAAGGTTTTTCTTTTATCCATTTGGTGATGTACCCAAAATGGTGATCATATATATCAATGAAGGTTTAGCCAAATATGGCTATAAATTAGATATGGAAATAAAAATATTATAACCATCTTCCTAGAATTTGTAGAAATCTGGAGAATTTTGTAGTTTTAGTGAAAAAGGGATCTCACAAATTTGGGCCATTTTTCCCTCTAAAGGTTCATCATATAGGTAATACAGAATTTGTGATACGAAATTCTCGTATTATATCCATTTTACTAAAAATCGGAATTTGAGGGGAAAAATTGCACCTTGGTCTTACAGATCAATCGTTTCAGGTCGAAAATTGGCAAAAATTTGCCACCCAAAAAACCCTTACACATTGGGGCCCAAAATAAGTCATTATTTTGGATAATTGTTTTTTTAAAACCCTAACATTGGAAAAAATGGTGCTTTTCTGTTTTTCTGCTGGAAATTGGACTACCTAATATTCCTAATTCTTGGGAAATATTTGGACGAATTTTTTATATAACACAAAAATTGACAAAAAAGTCCTTGGGCTGCCCAAAATTCCACCCTTTTTCTCTCCTTATATATAGCTAAAAGCCTAATTATTTTTTTTTAAAAGTGATCAAATCCAGTGTTTCTTAAGATTTTCTACAGCCAGAAGTCGAATTAAAAAAAAGAAAATTTCATTTTGTATACATCATTCAAGCAGTGCTCCCCACCCCTCTCCAATTTTGTGATGTTCCTCAAGTGGTGATCATCCATAAGTATATTTAACCAAACTTCGCTATATTACAAATTATCAAGGTAGAAAATCATGATGTCGACCCTTTCATATTGCAAGCAATTGTGGCTATTTTCAGCTATTCTTTTAATAAAAACCTCATTTTTGGAAGATTTTTTTACAAAAAAAAATTGTTTGCCAAAAAAATATTATTCGTCGCATAAAAAAGAAAAGAAAGCAAAAAACTCCGTTCTCAAGTAGCCAGATAACCAAAATTAGAGAAAGATGTTTCCAAAAAAATTCTTTCATATTTAGCTTGTGGCCAAATCTGGCTAAATCTTCCTATGGATCACCCCTTTAGCTACGTCACAAAATTCACCCCAACAAAATATAAACAAGTAAAAGCCTTCAAAAACAATAGTAATAACCTGGACGATGATAGATATCCATAATAATCGTGGAGACACCCGTTATGATACCCGGATCTAGTTGTCGTTGCTGCGCAAAATGCATTACCCTATCTCTCTCGCTTGTGCCCTTCCCTTGCCTCTCTCTCCTGTCACTCTCCGGTCTCTCCCTCTGACATTGTTGGCATTGTGTCTTTTAGGTTTTTGTTTTTCAGATGGGGTTGCAACCTCCAGTAGTAGTATTAGTACAAGTACTGGACATAGAACCAACGATAGCAACAGCAGCAGTAGCAGCAGAAAGACTGGTAGCCCGAGGTGCGGAGGAGATGGAGGAGGAGGAGGAGCATCGTCATCCCCGTCGTCTAGGGGCTCTACTATTCCGGTCTCAAGAAACTCGAGATCACAAGTCTGCTCCGGCCTGGAGCATGTACGTTCTCTGGTTTTGCTTTCAGACTTGGTTATTTGTTGTTCTGCGTCTGTTTTCTTGATTTGACTTTTCTTCTTTTTGTTTGTTTGTCCGTCCGTCGCTCTCTCTCTCTCTATCTCTCTCTGGTTCTTTTTTCTCTGTCTTTTGTTTTGTCTTCTTCTGGTCATCTTTCTGAAATGACTTCTTTTCTTTTGGCCTTTGCCGGATGTCATTTCCTTCTCATCATGTTTGTGCTTTCAAGCAGTGTTCATATTCAGTCCTCATTGGGAAATTTTGAACCTTCTTTTGGCTTTCCTAGTTACAAGCATGGAGACTTCTTGATTATGATGAGATTTATTTCCAGCAGTGATCCTATTCATTATTCAATTGTCTATGAATATTTGCACTCTCCCAACCAGCAGGTGGGTGCCTAAACACTTTTACTGGCTTCAATGTATACTCCTGACACGGAGTACTGAGAATGGAAGTAATGGCCACATAGATGGGCTTGAAGTTGAGGAACACTGATTTAGAAAGGGACTGACCAATGAGGGTTGGATGACCTTTTTCAGGCGAATCAGACTGTGATGCGAATATGGAATGTGATTGCCATCATAAAAGGAGCAGAGGAGCCTGATAGGTATTGTGCTGCAATTCTAGTGATAAAGGCCTACATTATTGGCTAACATGTTGAGCTTCTGCAGGATGAGCATGCAGGAAGGAGTGGATTTCTGGAATTCCTTCTTAGCGCAGAAATGTAACTTGTGTTTTAGAAATGTAACAAATGAGGATTTGCCAAGATGTTGGGTTTGGAGGCCTGGATGTTCAGTCATTTGCAATAAGAAACTATTGCTGACATGCATAAGTGAAGTTGCTTCCCATGAGCTGACATTTTGTATATGCATATAAACCCTAGCTACATTCTATTAGGAAATCACTGTGATGCTTGGGTTTTTGGTGCTGTGGATCTCCACAGTGGAACAGCATCACTAGTAGAGGTCTAGCTTCTCAAGGGATATCTTACATGTCACTGTGGCTAGCTCATTTGAGCATATTGTGCTGATGAGTAGTGCCTCTAGTTGAATTATTTTGTTGTGTGCTTAGTGCTAACAATCAAGCCAAGACTTTCTTAAGACATGAGAACCAAAGAACTCATTTGAGCCACTGCAAGGATTTTCTTTATGTTTAACAAGCAAGGCAACCTAATGCTGAAGCTTTTCTATGCAAATGGCTTGATTAATTCATCAAGTTCTGGTCAGTTTCCAAGAGTTATTGAGTAGTCTAATCTGGTGAGTCGTCAAGAGTTTTTGATAGTCTATGGTTCAGCCTATGGCTAAGCCGGTATTATATTCACTCTTGAAATCAAAATTTGACTGTTCTTGCAGGGGTACCGAATGCTAATGGATGCAAACCGTGTTGGAGATCTTCAGAGAATGTATGTTTTTTTTTCCCGTGTGAATGCACTCTAGCTTCTACAGCAGCCTTTAAGTGCATACGTTAAGATGACAGAGCACAATACTGTAATGGATGAAGAGAAAGACAAGGATATGGTGTCATGGCTTTTGGATTTGAAGGCCTGCCTTGATGTCGTATGGGAAGAAAGCTTTTCCAAAAATGAAAGCTTCTCCAACACTCTCAAAGATGCATTTGAACATCTCATCAACCTTCGTCAGGTTTTTCTAACATGAACCATTGTCTACCTGTTTTTCTGTGCCCAGATTTTAGTGGCAATTCTTGATTATTTCTGCGCATGGAATTGTGTATTACAATGTGGAAGTAGCTACCTTATTATTCTGTGTTTTGTTCTCAACAAGACAAGTACCATTGAAATGTCCAACGCCCACAAGGTTGTTGCAGATAAGGTCTCTAAATAGGGAACTGGCTAAGACTTTTGATGTATTGACAATTTGGATTCTCTGTGTGGGTGTGAATGATCTCGTCCAAAGTTTTAGGTTGAAATCCTATGCATTGAAATATGCGGACTTCCAGAAATTGCTAGTTTTATGAGTTCTTGTAGGAAGAGAAGTATGCATGTTTCCAGAACATTGTTGAACATCTCAGACAGTTTTTGTGGTTTAGAATCGACCTGCAGAGTTGATAGCTAAGTTCATTGATAGCAAGCTTCGAGCTAGGAACAAAGGAAACCCTGAGGAGGAACTCGAAGGCACACTCGCTAAAGTGCTTGTTCTTTTTAGATTCATCCAAGTACGTTTTTGGGGTTGAGCATTGTTGATTGTTTTATCCCAATTCGTGGAATAGTCCTCAGGTTGCAGGTTTTCAAAGTTTGCTTAAGTTGTTTTGTGAAGAAATGGATCTCTCTACACAGTGGTCTCTAGTTGGAGATCGAACAGTTGGATCTCCACATGGCCAATACAATAGAATGTAGGACTTGAAATTATGTATCAACTACCGCCATCAGATCTGATGATGCCCTGCTCTCTAACTTTCATCTTGCAAAATGATCACAAGAGTAGATTGTGACAAAAAGTATCAACCAGATATGTGCGGAAATAAGGAGGAGAAAATAGAAAGAGTTTGCAGCCTGTCCGCCTGCAAGGGACGTCTCATCTAGGTGTGGTTCCACTAAGTTTTATGTACGGTGCTAGCTGCCCCCCCCGCCCTTAAAGCTTGTGTTTTCACCTTTGTTGCAGTCTTCAACACTTTTCTGTGGGGTCAGAGGTTGCAATTCTTGGACTAACTGATTTCGAAAGTTATCACCTGTAGTCATTCTTTCCTTTTGTTGGTAGAGACCATATCTAATCTTCGTCCACAAGGAGAAGGTGCCTTGCAATATTACATTGAACAGGTATTAACAGTTCATATGTTTGTCTGCTACAGCCAGCAAGTTTTGTTGACAGGGGAGTACAAACATTTATTCTCCTCAAGTTGCACTGGTTCTAGGATGCCGAAGTACCGGCATTTGTGAGATCAGGTAAGTATTTGTGAAACAAGACGTGGTCTTATATCTTCTTCCCTTTCTTTTATGTTTTTTCTAGAAAGTCGACGAGTTCCTAGAAGTACATCGTGTGAATGACCTTTGTCTTTTGAAGTGCTTGTAAATGTCCATAAATGCTTGTAAATGTTGTGTGAATGTTTGTGTGCGCATGATTCTTGCTTTGTTCTTAATCTCATAGTTATCTTATTGCGTTTACTGGTTGGTTGTAACGGTTGTCGGGAAAAAAAATTTATAATGAATAATTCTAAAAATCCATTTCAACACGAGCACAATTACATGCATAATTTGTGAGATTATTAGGGGAGGCCAATGAACATTGTTTTTGAGCTGTTTGGTTAGGTAATGTTTGTGGGGGCTGGGTTTTACTCCGTGCTCGTAAGTAATTCGATCGGCTGATTGGTCACCAAATTGTTGACGAGCTCTCTTCTCCTGACCTCGATGCATGTAATTAAATCACACTAAATTGATGCTCAATTGAAATGGATTTCTCGAATTTTGTTGGACCTGTAAATGCCATGTGTATGTTTGTGTGCGTATGATTCCAGGTTTGTTATTGATCTCATAGTTATCTTATTGCATTTACTAGTTGCTTGTCATGGTTGTCGGACAATGTTTTTTTTATAAGGAATAATTCTAGAAATCCATTTCAACACGAGCTCAATTACATGAATAATTTGTGAGGTTATTAGGGGAAGCCCCATAAACATTGTTTTTGAGCTGTTTGGTTAGGCAATGTTTGTGGGGACCAGGTTTTACTCGGTGCTTGTTGGTGATTCAGTTGGCTGGTTGGTCACCGAATTGTTGGCGAGCTTTCTTCTCGTGACCTCGATGCATGTAATTTAATCATACTAAATCGATGCTTAAATGAAATGGATTCCTTGAATTTTACCGAACCTGTAAATGCCATGTGAATGTCTGTGAATGTCTGATTCTTGGTTTGTTCTTAATCTCATGGTTATCTTATTGCGTTTACTAGTTGGTTGTCACGATTGTCGCTGTATATGCTGCTACGTTTCTCTTAAATATGCGTATGAATATGGGCTGAAGAATCTTCACTTGATGCATGCATGGGCTATCCTGTGCACGGACTTAGTTTCAACAATGGTTTAGTAGGCTTTCCCTCCCTGATTCCCCAATCAATTTCCCAGAATTTTGCAAAACATATGATTCATCTAGGTTATGCCATCAAGGTGTAAACAAATGATTCGCTTCTGGAAAGGCTCATGGCTAACTTGGGAGTAGTTGGTGGTTCGAGGCGGATGTTACTTGAGGATCGTTCGATCGACTTGTTGCCGCTCATGGTCCATCGGACTTGACCCGGTGTCTCTGTGGGGTCCATCACGTCGGAGGCAGGATCTGTGTTCTTTGTTTCGAGTTTGTTAACTGGGTGGTGCTTCCCTTTTTTGTTTGTCCTCCCTTCCCCTTCTTCTGGGTTCTTCGAGTCTCGTTGATTCTCTTTCTATTCTACTTCAGATCTGTAGAAATGGGGAGCTCAAGGATGCTCCCCATGGTTTTTTCTCCCAAATTTCTCTCATGCTCCTTTCTGTTTCCTTCCTCCCGTAAACCTGGATTTTTTTCCATTTTTTTTCTTCTCTCTCTATTTGTATTTATCCTCTTCCTTTTCGGGCTTTTTGGTCTTCTAATTCCCTCCTTCATATATATAGGGTGTTGTTCATCTGGCTTGCACCATTTTCAAATTTTCCGATTGTTGCCTGTCTCAGGACGCGAACTCCAAATGAGGACCCGATGCAATGATCGATGCCGATGGATAACCTCCGCTCGTTGTCAGGGACCCAAAAAAATTGTAGGCTGCCATAAAAAGAAACAAGAAATGGAAATAAACCTAAGAAGTTTACAATCGAACCAGTTTATACCCTTTTAAATTTTACCCTTGGTTTTTTCACAATCTATGTTTTTGTTGATAAAATAAGAAAGTTTAAGAGCCCCCCACTTTCCCCCCGTTGACAAACTTGGAGTCCTTCCCTCCTTCTGGTTGGTCCATTAGCCTCTTTGCAATTCAACGCCTCTCTCAAACCCTAAACATAGGAAAAAAACTCCCTCCCATCCCCCTTCAACATATTAAAAAAAAACCCTTGACCCCCTGTCCCTAGCCACTCCACGATGAAAAAAATAAATAAAAAATTAAAATCATCCTTTCCTCCTTCCACATGTCAAGTGAAGGCAAAAAAAAAAAACATTGACCTCCACCCCCCTCCCCCTCAACAGTAAAAAAAGAAAAAATAAATAAACTTGCACCTTTTCTCCTACTGCACCCTTTCCCCTGTCCCATAATGATTTTGGAACCCTAAATTACCCCTTCCCCTCCTTAGCCTCTCCACAATGAAAAAAACATTTCCACCCTAAAAATGTACCCCTTTCCCCCCTCCTCCTTCCACCTTTTCATATATCTAGGGGAAAAAAAAACATTAACCTCCACCCCCCTCCCCCTCAACAGAAAAAAAAAAAAAAAAAGGAAAAAAATCAAGGGGCACCCTTTCCCCCCTCGCATAATGAATACAATATAAACCCTAGCCCTTCTCAACAGTAAAAAGTAATTTAAAAAAGTTACAAACAATAAAAAAGTAACAAAAAATAACAAACTTTACCTCTATTTTAAGAGTAAAAAGTAATTTATAAAAGTTACGAACAATAAAAAAAAGTAACAAAAAGTAACAAAAAATGAAAAAGGTCAACAAAAACAGCCCCGCACCGCACTAAAACAGCCCCACACCACGTTCCTTTTTTTGGCGATCAAACAACCCCCAGCCCCGCGCATTGCGAGCGTAGTGCACAGATCATATGTATAGGTGCACCCTTTCCCCCGTCCCATATTGAATTTGTACAAAAAAAAACCCCTCGGTGAACCTCTCACTAGCCACTCCACGATGAAAAAAACATTTCTACAAAACCTTAAATGTACCCCTTTCCCCCCTCCTCCTTCTACCTTTTCATATATCCAGGGAAACCTAAAAAAATGCCCTCCACCCTTCAATAGTAAAAAAAAGAAAAAAATAAATCAAGGTGCACCCTAAAAACCCCCCGTCCCATAATGACATTGTAAAAAAAATTACCCCTACTGAACCTCTCCCTAGCCCCTCCACAATGAAAAAAACATTTAACCCCAAAATGTACCCCTTTCCCCCCTCCTCCTTCCACCTTTTCATATATCTAAAGGGAAAAAAAACATACACCTCCACCCCCCTCCCCCTCAACAGTAAACAAAAAAAGAAAAAAAATCAAGGTGCACCCTTTCCCCCGTCTCCACAGTAAAAAATAATTTCCCTAAAGTTACATCCAGTAACAAAAAGTAACATCTCTTACCCCTAAACCCAGTAAAAAGTAACTGTCAAAACTTACCACCAGTAAAAAAAGTAACTAAAAATAACTAAAGTCAACAAAAACAGCCTGGCACCACTGTCTATTTTTCCCAGTCAAACAGCCCCCAGCCCCCGACATTATGCCCATGATGCTCGGATCATACCTTAAGGGTACCTTTGTGATGGTTTAGAACATATTCCACCTTGGTTCAAACCAATACATATGATTTATTTATTTTTTACTTTTTGAAACAGCCCGGCACTATGGAGAAATAGCCTATACATATGATTTGAGCATTACACTCATAAGGTCACAGGCTTAAGGCTGTTTGACCACAAAAAACCTACTGCAATGCCAAGCTATTTCACCGTAGTAGCTGGGCTGTTTTTGTTGACCTTTTTCACTTTTTGTTACCTTTTTAACTACATGTAACTTTTGTAAATTATCTTTTACTATTGAAGGTGGGCAAGGTGAGTTATTTTAGTTCATTTTTTGATTGTTCAAGGGGAGTGGGTGCGCCTTTATTTATTTATTTAGATTTCTTTTACTATTGAGGGGGACGGGGTGGAGGTTAATGTTTTAGTTTCTCCTTCATTTGACATGTGGAAGGAGGAAAGGAAAAAGGTTAGTTTTTTCCTTAAATTTTTTTTTCATTGTTGAATGGTTAAGGAGGGGGTTCAAGTTTAGGTTAATATGTTGAAGGGGGGTGGGAAGGGGTTTAGGTTGAATTTGTTTTACAAGTTCATTATGGGGGGAGGGGTGGTTTAATTCATTTTTATCTTAGTTAAAATAATCTAAACTTAGTTGGACTAACCTAAACTTGCCTAATTAAATTCAGCCCAACTAAGTTAATGTACACTTGACTAAACTAAATTCGACAAAATTAATATAATTTTGAAAAAATTAACGAAAATTTGGGACACAAATAATATGCACCAAATATTTTCCAGCAACCATAAGGCCTACTAACCAATGAAAAGTGGGGAATTACCCTATACATATGATCTAGGCATCAGGCCCATAAAAAAAAACTAACCCCCCTTCCCATCCTCTTTGCACATGTCCAACGAAGGAGGAAAAAAAACCTCAACCTCCGCCCCCTCCTCTTCAACAATACAAGAAATCAAAATAAATAAATAAAGAAGCACCCCCTCCCTTGACCCTTGACCCCATATCCCTAGCCACTCCACGATGAAAAAACAAATTAAAAAAAAAAATAAAAAATCACCCCTTCCCCTTCCTCCTTCCACATGTCAAATGAAGGCCCAAAAAAAAAACATTCACCTCCACCCCCCTCCCCCTCAATAGTAAAATAAAGAAGAAAAAAACTCAAGGTGCACCCTTTCCCCTGTCCCATAATGAATTTTGCCCTTCCTAAAAACCCCCCAGTGAACCTCTCCTTAGCCACTCCACGATGAAAAAAACATTTTTACAAAACCTTAAATGTACCCCTTTTGACGCGCTCCCAAGTCACGGGGGTGAAACCCACTTGGGGGTCTCACAAAGTCAAGTTGCGGAATTGAGACTTGGTAGCACGCTCCCGGCTTCCAACTCTAAAAAGGGGTAGAGGGTCGAGTTGGGAGCCCCGGGATTAGACTAGGACGAGATCAAGCTTTTAGATCACACGAACCTGCATCACAAACCAACACGGGTTGGTTAGAATCCATTTGCACTCTTTTGGTGTTGGGACAAGCCACGGGGACCTGGACTCACTAGGACTCACCACATCCTTGGCTCGGGAGTATGCCACCACCATACTCCCTATAGTATACTCTGCGCCACGTTGTGGGGGCTACACCCAAATGGCACAAATTCCCGGGACTCCCGAAATGGAGTCCCGAAGTTGTCCTGAAATCGTCCCGGCGGGACTCCCGGAACTTTGAACGGCCATAACTCCCGACTGCGGAGTTGGATCGCGACGAGGTCTGAACCAAAGTTGTAGCCCTCGTCGAGATCTTTCCAACGACGTATCGCACTCCCAATTCGGACTTCGGCAAGGGGTCGATTCTCGACTTTTAGTGGTCGGGAGTCAAACTGCCAGTTTGACTCCCGGCCCTTCTTTTGCCCATAACTTGGGCGACAAATATCCAAATGGCCAATGCGAGGCCATTTTCGATATCTACGCTTCAAGACCTTTCCAATGACACCAAGAACACCCCGATGCGAGGTGTTTTGGGTCCTGCTATCGAGCTCTGAACATTCGGAAGTCCCGGAGGACCCCAAATCCCACTTTTTCCAAGTGTTGGGCTTCACCCCCACACTTGGCCAAAGTAGGGTTGCGACACCTTTCCCCCCTCCTCCTTCTTCCTTTTCATATATCTAGGGAAACCTAAAAAAATGCCCTCCACCCTTCAATAGTAAAAAAAAGAAAAAAATAAATCAAGGTGCACCCTAAAAAACCCCCGTCCCATAATGACATTGTAAAAAAAATTACCCCTGCTGAACCCCTCCTTAGCCCCTCCACAATGAAAAAAACATTTAACCCCAAAATGTACCCCTTTCCCCCCTCCTCCTTCCACCTTTTCATATATCTAAAGGGAAAAAAAAAACATACACCTCCACCCCCCTCCCCCTCAATAGTAAACAAAAAAAGAAAAAAAATCAAGGTGCACCCTTTCCCCCGTCTCCACAGTAAAAAGTAATTTCCCTAAAATTACAGCCAGTAACAAAAAGTAACAAAAAGTAATAAAAAGTAACATCTCTTACCCCTAAACCCAGTAAAAAGTAACTGTCAAAACTTACCACCAGTACAAAAAA
>OY998147.1:21519251-21549762 GCA_963921925.1 Sphagnum tenellum | reverse complement strand
AGTACAAAAAAGTAACGAAAAGTAACTAAAATCAACAAAAACAGCCCGGCACCATGCTAAAACAGCCCGGCACCACTGTGTATAAAACCTGGTCAAACAGCCCCCAGCCCCCGGCATTATGCCCATGATGCTCGGATCATACCTTAAGCCCTGCTTTACCCTCGTTTTCTCCCGCTTGCTACGTTTTATCGCACTTTCTACTGCTTATTGCGCTTTATCTCGCTTTTTCCCCCTTACCTTGGTTTACCGCACTTTGCCCTGCTTTACCCCGCTTTCTTTTGCTCCCCACCTTGATCGCGCTTTCTCTGCTTATTGCACTTTATCGTGCTTTCTCCTATCTATAGCACTATACGCCGCTTTCTCCCCCTTACCTCGCTTTATCGCACTTTCTCCCGCTTATTTCGCTTTACCCCCGCTTTCTTCCGCTTATCGCGCTTTATCGCACCTTCTACTACTTATTGTGCTTTATTTCGCTTTATCCCCTTTACTTCACTTTATCGCGCTTTCTCCTACTTATTTCGCTTTACCCACCCTTTCCCTCGCTTACTGCGCACTTTATCGGACTTCCTCCCGCTTATCGCACTTTATCGCGCTTTTTACTGCTTATTGCACTTTATCGCGCTTTCTCCCCTTTATTGCGCTTTACCTTGCTTTCTCCTGTTCACCACGCTTGATTGCGCTTTCTCCGCTTATTGCACTTTATCGCGCTTTCTCCTGTTTATTGCACTTTACCCCGCTTTCTCCCCCTTGCCTTGTTTTATCGCGCTTTCTCTTGTTTAATTCGCTTTACCCCCCTTTTCCTCCACTTACAGCGCACTTTATCGCACTTTCTCCCCCTTACCGCACTTTAGCGCGCTTTCTACCCGTTATTGCACTTTACCCCGCTTTCTTTCGCTTACTGTGCTTTACTCTTCTTTCTTTTGTGTACCACGCTTTATGTTGCTGACCGCGTTTTATCACGCTTTCTCCCATTGATCATACTTTGCCCCATTTTCTCTTGCTTATTGCGCTTTATGGTGCTTTCTCTCACTTACTACGCTTTTCCCTGCTTACCGCACTTTACCCCGCTTTATTCCGCACCCTACCCTTTAACCCGCTTTCTTTTGCTTACTATGCTTTAAGTCGCTTCCCCCTGGTCATCTTCACTTTACCGCGCTTTAACTCCCTTTATGTCGCTTACCTTGTTTTAAGTAGCTTTTCCTGCTTTGCCCTGCTCTCGCCCGCTTTGCCGCGTGTTAACTTGTTTTATCGCGCTTTACCCTGCTTTACACGCTTTAAATTGTTTTTCCACCACTTTACCTCGCTTTTGCCCCACGGTATCCCTTTATCCTCTCTCATGCCCATTTCTCCATTCTTTCCACCTTCTCTTCTTCATGCCCGCTTTTATGTTTTCGCCCTCCTTATCCTTTTATGCCCCGTTATGCCAAACTTCCCCGCGTTTGCAAACTTATGCTCAACTTGCCCCTATTTCTTATCCTTATGCCCAACTTATTCGCTTTTCCTTATTCTTACCCTTTCCCTTTCCCCCTCCTTATGTCCCCTTACCTTATCACTTTTGCCCCGCTTATATTATATCTATATTTATCATGTTGCCCAAAATTTCCCTAACATTTTTCAACATCTTCAAAATCGTATGCTTATATCCTATGTATATGCTTAACCCAGTTTGCGAAACCTGGGTTTTCCGATTCCTTGTGCTCGGTAACCGGGTTTTCCGAATCCGGGTGTTTGATGATCGGGTTTTTTAAACCCCGACAAATATCGCATTTCTCTTATCCGCCTTTGTGAAAACCTGGTTTCTCTCATTCATGTTTGCCGAAACTGCATTTTCCCACTCCCGGTTTGCCTCAACCTCCGTTTTTGCATTTTGTGTTTCCTCCATATGCCTTTGTTGCAACTGCCTTTATCAAAATCCGGTCTCATTCATTTATGTTTCCGAAAACTTGTCTTTCCCGATCCGTTGTCGTGAAAACCTTCCTTGCTGGATCTGCCTTTCCCAGATATATTTTCTATCTTCCGAACTTCACAATTTTCAACAAAAACAAATCTCCCACTAACTTCCAAACACTTCAAAATGGGGGGGGGGGGGTCGTTTGCACCGAATCTTAACAAAAAGACCAAAATTATGTGAAAGTGCCGTGGAACAAAAAATAGCCAACTTTTTTTATCTTCCAAACTTGACAATTCTCAACAAAACTAAATCCTTCACTACCTTCAAAACACTTCAAAAATCGAGGGGGGGGGGGTTGGTCCAGACAGAATCTTTAAAAAAAAGACCAAAATTATGCAAAACTTGGCATAACTCCCTAAATTTCGCAAAACCTCACATAACTACATAAACCCTAAACCTTCAACCTCACATTACTACGTAAACCCTAAACCTAATCAACTTTATGGATTGCATTGTCCAAACTTTGAAATTTTGTGCACATAAAGGAAAATGTCGCAACCCTACCTTGGCCAAGTGTGGGGGGTGAAGCCCAACACTTGGAAAAGTTGGGATTTGGAGTCCTCCGGGACTCCCGAATGTTTAGAGCTCGACAGCAGGACCCAAAACACCTCGCATTGGGGTGTTCTTGGTGTCATTGGAAAGGTCTTGAAGCGTAGATATCGAAAATGGCCTCTCATTGGCCATTTGGACATCTGTCGCCCAAGTTATGGGCAAAAGAAAGGCCGGGAGTCAAACTGGCAGTTTGACTCCCGACCATTAAAAGTCGGGAATCGACCTCTTCCCGAAGTCCGAATTGGGAATGCGATACGTCGTTGAAAAGATCTCGACGAGGGCTACAACTTTGGTTTAGACCTTGTTGCGATCCAACTCCGCAGTCGGGAGTTATGGCCGTTCAAAGTTCCGAGAGTCCCGCCGGGACGATTTCGGGACAACTTCGGGACTCCATTTCGGGAGTCCCGGGAATTTGTGCCATTTGGGTGTAGTCCCCACAACGTGGCGCAGAGTATACTATAGGGAGTATGGTGGTGGCATACTCCCGAGCCAAGGATGTGGTGAGTCCAAGTGAGTCCGGGTCCCCGTGGCTTGTCCCAACACCAAAAGAGTGCAAATGGATTCTAACCAACCCGTGTTGGTTTGTGATGCAGGTTCGTGTGATCTAAAAGCTTGATCTCGTCCTAGTCTAATCCCGGGGCTCCCAACTCGACCCTCTACCCCTTTTTAGAGTTGGAAGCCGGGAGCGTGCTACCAAGTCTCAATTCCGCAACTTGACTTTGTGAGACCCCCAAGTGGGTTTCACCCCGTGACTTGGGAGCGCGTCACGTGGTATCAGAGCAAGTGGTGAAGCTCACTTCTTGGGTTCGGATGGCTCCCAAGAAGAACCGCAAGCAACCGCAAGACTCCGTGATGGAAGAGCCCGTCGATGACCAAGTAGCCCCGCCCGAATCTATTGGGGAGGAGGAACCCATGCCCCGGGGGGACCGTGATGAGCCCGAAAGTGAGGAAGAGAGGAGCTCGGTCCTATTCACCCCGGCACAATTGGAAGTACTGCTCAAGATGGGAAGACCCGACTTCGGTGAGTTAGTGGCGGCTCTCAAAACGGGAGCCTCCAAGGGTGAAAGGTTTCAACCGGCCAAGCCCGGGAACTTTGATGGCGCCCGCGACCGCAAGGTTGTGGATGCTTGGCTTGCGGAGATGGACGACTACTTGCATGCCGCCAAGGTTGGACGGCATTCCGCCGTGGAGCTTGCCCAATCCTACTTGAAGGGCTATGCCGCCACATGGTGGCGGACGGTGCGACAAGAGGAGGGGAAGAGCCATGGCTATACGTGGGAGTTTTTCAAAGACCGCATTGAGGCGGAATTTGTCCCGAGGAACTCCGATTACATTTCAAGGTGCAAGCTTCGTGACCTTGTGAACGCCCCGAATGAAAATTTGAGGCAATATGTGAGGGCTTATTCGGAACTCATGCTCGAGGTACGGCACATGCACGAGATGGATCGGGTGTGCCAATTCGTGATGGGACTTCCAACTTGGGCCAAGCGAAAACTTGAAGAGAGTTGGCCCGCCTCATTATCCGAGGCCATCACGAAAGTGGAGAATTTCTCGGATGTGGGGCGGAGCGACAAATCCGGGTTCAAGAAGGACAACAAGTTCCTTCACAAAAAGCCAAGGCATGAAGGGGAGTGGAACCGGGGGCAAGGAAGCCCAACCAAGGATAAGCCCAAACCATTTCAAGGCTCGGGGTTCAAGCAAAAGGGAAATTTTGTGAAGAAAGGGGCTCCTTTCAAAGGGAGCCAAAACAAAGGGAATTCTGGAGACAAGCCCAAGGGTGCGTGTTTCAATTGCAACGAGGTGGGGCATTACTCCAAGGATTGCCCCAAGTCTAAATCCGGTGTTGGGAGCTCAAAGGTACTTGCTCTCAATGCCACTCTAGCCCAAAAAGAATGCAATCGACTTATCTTCTTGAAAGGGAAGATTGCTAAGCGGGATGTCTTATGTCTTTTGGACACAGGGGCTTCTCACAACTTCATAACTCGGGAGAGCGCCGAAAGGATGGAGCTCCACTTAGAGGAGCTCAAGGCACCCATTGAGGTGCATTTTGCGGATGGGATTCCCCATCCAACTACATTACAAGCGAAAGGAGTCCCTCTTCAATTGGGGAATTGGAGAGGAAAGTTGGACTTGCTGGTTTCCACCTTGGGTGGAATGGAATGTGTTTTGGGGATGGAGTTCATCACCCAAAACAATGTGCTCATAGAAGGGCACAATCGGATAGTTAGAATCCCATCTAAAAGTGGGATTGTGTGAGTCAAGGCACATGAGTTGCCTTGTGTGGGTGATCCAACCATCCGCTTTATGGTAGGAAAAGCTTTCGAGAAGGAATGTGTGGGAGGTTTTGGCATGGTGTGTGTGATGCGGGCGTTGGACGAGTATGAGCCCGAGGAGGTCACCAAGTCGATGACTTCCGCCAAGTGCATAAGGCGAGTGTTGGAAGAGTTCCCGGATGTGATGCCCGCCGAGTTGCCCGAAGACTTGCCCCCGAGAAGACGGGTTAATCATGCGATTGAAGTGATGCGGGGAGTGGAACCTCCCGCCAAAGCCCCATACCGAATGAGCCATGAGGAGTTGAAAGAGTTAAAGGTTCAACTCGAAGAACTCTTTGCAAAAGGGTATATCAAACCAAGCAAGTCGCCATATGGGGCACCCGTCCTTTTTGTTCACAAAAAGGATGGGACTTTGAGGATGTGTGTTGATTATAGAGCACTCAACAAGGCAACGGTGAAAAATCGGTATCCTTTACCTCGCATCGATGATCTATTTGACCGTCTCTCGGGAGCCAAGGTTTTTAGTAGAATTGATCTACGTTCCGGGTATTACCAAATAAGGATAGCGGAAGGGGACGAAGAGAAAACTGCTTACCGCACAAGGTATGGCTCATACGAATTCATGGTGATGCCCTTTGGGCTCACCAATGCACCCGCCACATTTTGCACTCTCATGAATGACATATTCCGCGAATGGCTTGATGATTTTGTAGTCGTCTACATAGACGACATTTTGATCTATAGTAGCTCCTTGGAGGAGCATGCGGAGCACCTTCGCAAGGTGTTCCAAAGGCTAAGGGAAAACAAGTTGTATGCAAAGCTCGAGAAGTGCGAATTTGGGGTGACGGAAGTAGACTTTTTGGGACATAGGATAACCCAAGAGGGCTTGATGATGGACGATCACAAGGTTAAGGCAATTTTGGATTGGGAGCCGCCCAAGTCGGTTCCCGCCTTGAGGTCCTTCTTAGGATTGGCCTCATACTATCGCAAGTTCATCAAGAACTTTGCAAAGATAGCGGCGCCTTTGACGAACCTTTTGAAGAAGTCCGCCGTCACCTATGAATGGGAACAAGCATGCGACGAAGCCTTTGGAACATTGAAGGGCATTTTGGTGAAGGCGTCGGTGTTGAAGTTACCCAACTTCGACAAAGACTTTGAGATTCATTCCGACGCCTCCGACTTTGCGGTTGGGGGAGTCTTGGTGCAAGAAGGAAGACCGGTGGCCTTTGAAAGCAAGAAGTTGGGTGAGACGGAGCGAAGGTGGCCAACACACGAGAAAGAGATGTGGGCGGTCATACATTGCCTCAAGACTTGGGGCCACTACATAGGTTCCAAAGACGTAGTGGTGTGGACCGACAATGTGACCTTGAAGTACTTCGCAACGCAACCCAAGTTGTCATCAAAACAACAAAGGTGGCAAGACACATTGGCCTTGTTTAATGTGGACATCCGGCACAAGCCGGGAAAAGAGAACATAGTGCCCGATGCCTTGAGCCGGAAACACCAACTTAGAATGGTGTGTGTTGGAGAGTCGGAACTTCAAAAGGAAGTTAGACTAGCAAGCCGCCGGGATGCCTTTGCCAAGGAGACAAGGCAAAGCATCCAAAATGGAGCCAAGTCCCACTTCCATTTGAAAAATGGATTATTGTGGTACAAGCAAAATCGACTCTATGTGCCGGAAGGGAAGATGCGAGACACACTTTTGAAGGAATGTCATGATGGACCACTTGCGGGCCATGGTGGTGCCAAGCGCACCACAACATTCCTAAAGAAGTCCTACTATTGGCCCAACTTAAAAGATAGTGCGGAGGAGTACGTGAAGACTTGTTTAACTTGTCAACAAAACCGGACCCTCAACAAGAAGCAAGCGGGTTTGTTGCAACCCTTGCCAATTCCCGAAGGGCCATGGGAAAGTGTGTCAATGGATTTCATGGTAAGTCTGCCCCTTTCAAAGGGATTCGATGCCATCATGGTTGTGGTGGATCGATTTAGCAAAATGGCACATTTCATTCCCACGAAAGATGAAGCAACGGCACAAGAAACGGGGAGGTTATTCTTCTCCCACATTTTTAAACACCATGGGCTTCCAAAAGACATAGTGTCGGATCGAGACCCAAAGTTTACAAGTAAGTTTTGGCGGGCCTTGTGGAAGCGAATGGGGTCGGAGCTCAAGATGAGCACCTCTTTCCGCCCCCAAACCGATGGACAAACCGAAAGGGTGAACTTGGTCATCCAACAATTCTTGAGGAATTATGTTGCGGCGGATCAACAAGATTGGGTGGACCATTTGGAGTTAGCCGAGTTTTGTTACAACAACTCGGAACACTCCGCAACTGGGTCCACCCCATTTCAAATGGTGACGGGAAGGTCACCAATTGTGCCCATGACTTGGGCAACACAAGGACAACCTTCGATTGATACAGGTGAGGAAGTGCCAATGGTGACGCAGCTTGATGGAGAAAGGAAGCGCTTATGGGAGTTGGCCAAGGCTAACTTGCAGAAGGCGCACAAAAGGTACAAGGATTTTGCGGACAAGTCCCGACGAGAAGTGAAGTTTCAAGAGGGAGACGAAGTGTGGTTGAACATCAAGAATTTTAGGTTGCCGGAAGGTTTGAGCCATAAGTTCTTAGGCCCATATGCGGGGCCATTCAAAGTGTTGGAAAAGAAACTTTCCGACACTTATAAGTTAGAACTTCCGGAAAACTTTAGAGTTCATCCCACATTTCATGTGTCCCTTTTGAAGCCGGTCTCCCGCGATGCCTCAAGGCCTAATCGAGAGCATAATTCAAGGCCTCCGCCGGACTTGGTTCATAATGAACCAGAGTTTGAGGTTGAGGCCGTGCTCAAATCAAGGCAACTTAGGGGACGAGAGCGAGAATACTTAGTGAAGTGGAAAGGTTACCATGCAATAGAAGCTTCTTGGGTGAACGAGTCCGACATGGAACATGCCCAAGAAGCCATAGAAGAATTTCACACTAGACCGGCAAAGAAAAGGCGTAGAGCGTGATGAGGGCATCACCTTTATTTTAGAGGGGGAGTATTCCATAAAATGTACCACATCAAGTTGCAAGTGAAATAAAAAGGGCATTATAACTTCCAAGAGATTGTATCATGAAGAAACTGTTAAGGCAAATAGGGTTGTGGCATGGATAAATGGAACTATTTTGCGTAGGCTCAAATCAAAATCGGACTCCTAGTTTGGGGTTGAGGAAACTTGACCCCAAAAGAGGAGGCAAGCAAGGTGAGCTTGCAGGGACATGCACATGCCTTGAGGTGCATCCCGAAGGGTTGGCTTGTAGTGTGGCCAATGCGGGAAGTCATGACCCCGCTCACATACTTTAAGTGTAGTTTGGGACTTGGGTTTGGCAAACCTAGGTGTTGCTTCTCGTACCTTGATAAGCAAACCTTTTAGTTAAGGCTTGGTTGTTGTGACCGAGGCGCGGGATAGGGAAAGGAGTCATGTCAAGTAGCTTAGGTCAAGATTAGACTTGACTTAAGCTCCTCATGAGGGGAAGAATGAAAAAGTTCCTCCCAAATGAGGAGCTTCGTCAATTAGGCTAGTTAGTCTTTTGACGAAGCAAGGGGAGAGGGTCCCGGAGAGGACACTCTTGGACTTGTCAAGAAAGTGTTGGAAACTTGGGGACGCCTAAGTTAGCTTGAGACAAGGTCTAGCCACAAAGTTGGCAAAATGGCCAAGGATCCAAAAGAAAGCAATTGCAATTGTATGAAAGGAAATTCTAAGTGTCAATGAGGACATTGACCTCTTTCTTCTAGTGGGGGAGAGTGTCGCAACCCTACCTTGGCCAAGTGTGGGGGGTGAAGCCCAACACTTGGAAAAGTTGGGATTTGGAGTCCTCCGGGACTCCCGAATGTTTAGAGCTCGACAGCAGGACCCAAAACACCTCGCATCGGGGTGTTCTTGGTGTCATTGGAAAGGTCTTGAAGCGTAGATATCGAAAATGGCCTCGCATTGGCCATTTGGACATCTGTCGCCCAAGTTATGGGCAAAAGAAGGGCCGGGAGTCAAACTGGCAGTTTGACTCCCGACCATTAAAAGTCGGGAATCGACCTCTTCCCGAAGTCCGAATTGGGAATGCGATACGTCGTTGAAAAGATCTCGACGAGGGCTACAACTTTGGTTCAGACCTTGTTGCGATCCAACTCCGAAGTCGGGAGTTATGGCCGTTCAAAGTTCTGGGAGTCCCGCCGGGACGATTTCGGGACAACTTCGGGACTCCATTTTGGGAGTCCCGGGAATTTGTGCCATTTGGGTGTAGTCCCCACAACGTGGCGCAGAGTATACTATAGGGAGTATGGTGGTGGCATACTCCCGAGCCAAGGATGTGGTGAGTCCAAGTGAGTCCGGGTCCCCGTGGCTTGTCCCAACACCAAAAGAGTGCAAATGGATTCTAACCAACCCGTGTTGGTTTGTGATGCAGGTTCGTGTGATCTAAAAGCTTGATCTCTTCCTAGTCTAATCCCGGGGCTCCCAACTCGACCCTCTACCCCTTTTTAGAGTTGGAAGCCGGGAGCGTGCTACCAAGTCTCAATTCCGCAACTTGACTTTGTGAGACCCCCAAGTGGGTTTCACCCCGTGACTTGGGAGCGCGTCAGAAAAGATCTATAGGATCTGTAAAAGTCAAACCCCCCCATATCTTGCAAATGGTGATAGATTATGAAATTTTTTTTGCACCATCTTCTTTAAAACACTTCAGAATGGGGGGGTAGGCCACCTCCAAATATAAGAAAAAATACCACAATTCGGTCAAAATGCCCATCAAACATAAAAACCCGAAAATCCCTACATCTTGCAAACTTGGCACTTTTGATAAAAAAATAATTCCACCACGAGCTTCAAAACACATGAAAATGGGGGGTAGGTCGCTTCAAAACTTTCAACATGTATCATAATTAACCCTTTATGCCCTCATCTATCTGCGCCCCCCGAAATAATGAATAAATATAGGAAAGAGGATGGAGACCAGACCAGAGCCTCTTGAGCCAGGAAGTTATTGTCTAGAATGTTTCTTCCTTCTACAAAATTGGTTTGCTTTGGTTTGATCACGAGAGGAAGGAATTCTTGGATTCTTCTACCTAAAGTTTTGGCAATGATTTTGTATATGCTTCCCAAAAGTGTGATTGGGCACCGATTCCCCAGTTTTCAGTGCTCCCCTGACTTGGGAATCAAGGTGATATGCCCTTGTTAATGTGTTCTGAAGTCAATCCCCGTGCTAACATGGCCTTGAAAGCTAGTAGTCACGTGGGGGCTACCTCATTCACATATTCTTGAAAAAATTTTGTTGGGATTCCATCGTGCCCTAGGGCCTTGCCTTTGGGGACCACGAAGTGCCGTTGCTGATGAATGAATGAAAAAAGCCTGACCTTTATGAAATGGTCCAACTTGATTCTAGCCGGGTTGTGGATAGTACGACATGAATTCACAGTCTTTGAGTTCGGAATCTAAAACATTACACTAAAATAGCCTGGCATTATTTGCGCTCGTAATGCCCGGATCATACCTATAGGGATGTCGGACGTATGCGCGTGTTCTTTTTTTCTTTGGAAAATTTGGTCCTTGGCTATCTTGATGTTCAACAATTTGAGTACCGAACTGTTGGGTCTACTTTCGGGTTAGGCCGGTTTAGGTTAAAGATCTCGGGTTTTTTTTTGCTCTTGAATTTTGAATTCAAGGGGAGGAGGAGTCAGGGACAGAACAACACGAACGCACGGACGGACATCTGGGTTTTGTGGACACCTAAAAAGCGAGAAACGCAGCAAATAAAAGAAGAAGAACCAGAAGATTTTTGAATTTTTTTGTTGTTGTGTGTTGGGGGAAGAAGGGCTGTGGGGCTTGCTCGGTTTGTGTTTTTGGGTTTAGGGTTTTTTCCGTTGACGTCCACTGGAAGAACACAAATTCTGATGCGATCCTGGCAGGCTGCTACTGGCTCTAACTTCTTTTTATGCACGCAATTTTATGTTCTCTGGCAGTTTTTCCAAAATAAAATCAAATATTCCCTTACAGACTGCCCAAAATTGGGAAAACAAATACCCTAGAAAATTCTCCTATTGTTCAGGCAAGTAACTAGGGCATAACAGGGGGGGGGGGCATGCCCGATCTTCCCAAAAGAATGGTTGATGGGCCGATCGATATGGTTCCTTGAAAACATATATGTGTCTTAACGTGCCCACCACCTAATTAATATGAACCAGTGGGTACCCGTGACGGTCGGACACAATCCGCCCGTGCCTGCAAGGCACAACACGACACTGGAAAAAAACTGGGAGTCCAAAGGAGACCCCAAAGAACCCCATACTGCTGTAGGAACTGAGGATATATCGATGCCCACTACCACTTTTTACAATCGTCGAATATATGACACTGACATGGGAGATTAATCCTCTTAGGAAAAATTAGAGTACACCAAGATAAAGTGAGATTTCCCAGGTCCTGGCGGCCTGATTTGGTATGGCCTCCTTCGCCGTTGGATTTACCGCCTAGATCTAACGTCTCTGTTGACGCGTCTACATGAACAGGTACGTAGTAGCAAGCAAGCTAGCTTAGCTATAACGTCCTCCCCGTCTTTCCCATAAATCCTGTCTTTCCTATAATCATCATTTCCCCTTTCCTCACCGACTTCACAGATTCGTGCCACACCTCCCTAATTGGCATGCTTCTAGTTTTAGATAGACGGATGACGGGATGGATGAAGTGTCCGTCCGTCGAGTCACACCCTCGCTATGATTGTAATAATTTACAATAATATTTACTGTAATATTTCTAGTAAATTATTATAATAATTCTTACACTAATATTTCCAATAATTAATACTTTAATATTACTCTAAATATTTAAATTGCTTGTTGCATCCTTCTTCCCTTGTTCAGCTCTTCTGGATCACATTGCGAACTTGTACATATTTGGGTACAGATCAGATATGACAGTATAATTTTTTTTAAATCTTGAGGAGTACCCACTGTTCCCTATTTGTATTTTCCGCTAACCAAATAGTTAGGCACCAGGGGTTTCTATGTAAAAAGTTCGTAAGCCCACTCGCTATTTGAGTGGTTTCCGACTTCCCACTATTTTTTTTGGGGGGGCTAGGGGTGGGGGAGGGTATCTCCCCTGAAATAATTGCAGGAATTTTTTTTCAATTCACAAAATGTTGTAAAGAAGATATTGAATCTTTAAGAATATTGAAACTACTATGTGTAGCAGCCCAAAGGAGGAGATCACAATATATATTTTTTGGGAATGTTCAAATGTTGATTTTATTGTGATGGGCCAATCAAAGATGCTCATCACAAAAGGAAAAAAATTGACTTTGTAATTAGTTGTGAGGACTCCCCAAGGACAACTTTGGGGGTTGCGAGGCTGGGAGTGGGTGCTTTCCCGTGCCCCCTTCTAGTGAAACAAAAATAAATTGCCCCAACAAACAAATCTAGAAAGAAACAAATGCGAAAATTGAAAAGAAATTAATTCGACGACATGGACAAAGGCGAGGAAAATGATGGTGACGCACAATTTTGGAAAGAGAAATTTCCTGCAGCTGATGGGAAGGTTTCGCATGCCCTCTTGATGGGCTTGTTTTTTCCCTTTTTTGAGATGGGGTGGGAGGGATTTTTTGTTCTTTCCCCGCTTCTTCCCTATTTGTTCCCCCAAGTTCCCAAAAGCTTCCCAAGATGTTCCTCATAACACCTAGGTTTTATCCCCTATGCTTTGCTTGACGTTCAACTCCCTTTAATATAAACTATAATCTCGGGCTGCACATTTATTTTTATTTTGCAATTGGGGCCGCAAAGAGGTGCTTCCTTTCCGAGGTGCTCCATGTTCCCAAATAAATTGCTAATGGCCCCGTGAATATGGCTCTTTCCAAAAAAATAATGAGCACGCCCATGAACTAATATGCGAATCGCAAGTAAGAATAGGATACTATGATTGATATTAATTAGTTGGGGGTGCCTCACGACTTCGACTTTCTTTTTTTGCCCTGAGTTATTTTCATTGCCCCATCGGACAAAAAAAAGGTTTAAACCTCCCCAAAATAGAACATTTTATCGAAAAAAAGGACTGCCTTCCCCTTTGGCCCGATTGTATAAGTGGCCGAAACATCTGGGATTAAAGCGAGCTGCCATTGGGAATCTATTGGGAACCCATTGGGAACTTGAAAAGAACATGGAAGGAACATGTTGAGAATAAAAGAAAAATGAAAAAAAATCCTCTCTCCCACCCCCAAATTCAAAAGAAAATAAAATCGAGGCACTTTTAGTGCATCACCCTACCCATTGCTTGCATGTATTTTTCGTTTCCAAGCCTCTGGGTCGCTGTTTTTCGCCTGGGCTAATTGCACGGGCCGAGATCGAACGAGGAAGAAAAACAAAAAGTAACCCGGCCCCCCTGCCCCCCACTCCCGCCCACCCCGCGAGTGCATGTTCAGCCTTCCCGTTGGCTGCGTGAAATCCTTCTTTCCAAGACTGTTTGTCACTGTTTTTTGCTTGGGCGGTATTAGCCTGGGCGGAAAATGGTCACCCGCAGTTTTGGAAAGAAAAATTTCCTGCAATCCTCATGGACCCTGATTTTTTTCTTTTTGAGTGCTTGGGTGGAGAGGGATTTTTAGTTTTTTCCCCTTATTCCCCATGTGTTCCCATCAAGTTTCCAAAGGGTTCCCTGATGTGTTCCAAATGGCACCAGGTTTTATGGATATTCGTTTGCCCACGATTCAACTCCCATGTACATAAACTGAAATCTAGGGGAGCACATTTGTTTCTATTTTGCAACTGGGGTCCGAAGACCTGCTTCTATTGGGGGCATGCCCAATGTTCCCAAAAAAATTGTTGATGGGCCGATCGATATGGTTTAGGGTTTAATGACCCACTTACTCTAACTTCATAATCCAAATAGTACTCCCCCACTTTTCATTGGTTAATAGGCCGTATGGTTGTCAAAAAAATTCACTACATATTATTTGTGTCAAAATTTTGTTAATTTTCCCAAAATTATATTAGTTTTGTCAAATTTAGTTTATGTATAGGTTAGTTTAACCAAGTTTAAATTAACTTAGTTGGGTTGAATTTAATTAAGCAAATTTAAGTTAGTTTAACTAAGTTTAGTTTATTTTAGCTAGGATTAAATTAATTAAACCAACTCTAACCCCCCCCCTTCCCCCCCTCATAATGAAATTGCAAAAAAAAAAATCAACCCCGTCCCTCTCCCATCCTCGTTCAACATATCAAAAAAAAAACCCCCTAACCCCCTCCCTAGCCATTCAACAATGAAAAAAAAAATTAGGAAAAAAACTAACCCCCCTCCTCTCCTCCTTCCACATGTCCAAAGAAGGAGAAAAAAAAACATTAATCTCCACCCCACTCCCCATCAACAGTAATTTTTTAAAAATAAAATAAAATGAAAGCTCACCACCTCCCCTTAAACAATATATATATATTTTAAAATAAGTCACCTTGCCCCTCTCAATAATAAAAAATAATTTACAAAAGTTACAAATAGTAAAAAAATAACAAAAAGTAACAAAAAGTGAAAAGAAAGTCCTTAAAAACAACTTGCCACTATAAGGGGGTTGTTTTGGTCAAACAGCCTCAAGCTTCCTTCCTTACGTGCGCAGTGTGCAAAGCATATATATAGCCCCCCCCCCCCCCCCTTACAAACTTGGGGTTCTTCCTTTCTTCTTGTTGGTCCATTGGCCTCCAGTATTCAACCACCTCAACATTTCATACACAAAATCCAGCTCCAAATGGATTTGGTGTGAAAATATGGTCAAGCCAACATTAATCAAAGTGTCCGTCTAAGAGGACTCACAACCTATTAAGTAGATGGTAGTGATGACATCCCAATAGAAAAAAAAAACTAATGAATCAAGGCCCATGAATGCCTTTTATTTTGAAAATAGCTACTTCCAACACCCTCCCCCCCCCTCCCCTTTTTTGAATTTGTAAAAAAAATCAACCCCCTTCCCCTCCCATCCCCCTTCAACATATATATATATATATATAACCTTGACCCCCCTTCCTTAGTCACACAACAATGAAAAAAAAGTTTTGAGAAAAAACTAACCCCCCTTCCCTTCCTCCTTCCACATGGCATATGAAGGAGGAAAAAAAAAACATTAACTTGTACCCCCCCCTCCCCCTCAAGAGTAAAAGAAAAAAATAAAATGAAATCAAGGCACAACCCTTCCCCTTGAATAATGAATAAATATAATAAAACAATCCCCCTAGCCCATCTCAATAGTAAAAAGTAATTTATGAAAGTTACAAGCAATAAAAAAGTAATAAACAATGAACCTTTAACAGTAAAAAATAATTTACAAAAGTTAAAAGCAGTAATAAAAAATAATAAAAAGTAACAAAAAATGAAAAAGGTCAACAAAAATAGCCTGCCACTATTTTAAAATAGCCTGTCATTACAATTTTTTTTTGTGGTCAAACAACCTCCAACCTGTGTCCTTATGAGTGTAGTGGTCAGATCACATGTATAGGCTATCTAAGCATCTTAATTAAAAATTTTGAGGACAAGGCATGACCATTTTGGTAACTATTTGTGAGCTTTAGAACCATCTACAATACTTACAAGTGGTTCAATCCTCAAAAAAAAAAGGGAAATGCTTGTAAATAACATTCAAAATATGAAGAAGTTCCATAAGTTTGTTTCAATCACTAAACAGTAATACAATAGGTGCAGTCACGTGCCACCAAAGTATGTACCTCAAAAAGGTTATCAAAAGCCTAGAACATTGAAGACTTTTAAATTACATAAAAATTGGAACTGTATCTTCTTTGCCAACCAAGTGGTACGATAAACATTGATGATAAAGGAAAATCTCCAAGTTACTGAATTAAAATTGTAAGGATGGTTTTAAAAAAATTAAAAAATATTTTTTTCTCTCCAAGCTTGCAAGTACTTGTTCACTATTATTCATTCAATACCTTTTTTAAAGCCAAGAAAAGGACAGAAGAATAAAAGAAAATGTACTAGCACTAATTGAAAAAAATAGGGAAGAAAATGATAGAAAAAAGAAAAAGAAATAAAGAAAAGAAGAGGTAAAAGTAAGAAATATAACAAAAAAAGATAAGAAACATTGAGTAAGAAGAAAAATATATTTTAAAAGAAAAATGGATTAGGGAAAAAAGAGGGGAAGATGGAAATAATGGGTTATTTCAACATTTCCACTCGTACATTTTCCCAAAATAACTTTCACCTCTTCTACACCTCCCTTCGAAACCTAAAAAAAAATAAAAAAAATCGCAACCTAATCTTTAACCCACCTTGAACAAGAATTTAAAAAATCTCTCATGACATCGCCCCCCCCCCCCCCCCCCCCCCCCCCCCTTCCTTTAATTTAATTTAATTTAGCTAAGATAAAATTAATTAAACCAACCTTAAAGCCCCCCACATAATGAAGCTATAAAAAACAATCAACCCCTTCCCCTTCCCATCCCCCTTCAACAAATCAAAAGAAAAAGAACCTTGACCCCCACCCTAGCCATTCAACAATGAAAAAAAAAAAAAAAAAACTAACCCCCTTCCCCTCCTTTTTCCACATGTCCAATGAAAGGGAAAAAGAAAACATAAACCTCCACCCCCTCCCTCTCAACAATAAAAAAAAATTTAAAGAAAAAAATCAAGACACACCTCCTTTCCCTAAACAGTCAAAAAATAAATTAAATCAACTCACTTGCCCCGTTCAACAGTAAAAAGTAATTTACAAAAGTTACAAATAATAAAAAAAATAACAAAAAGTGAAAAGATAGTCAACAAAAATAGCCTCCCACTACACTAAAACAACCCTAAACCTGCCACTACAAGGGTTTTTTTGTCAAACAACCTCCAACCTCCTTCTTTATGAATGTAATGCCAAAAGCATATGTATAGGCCCATGAGTGCCATTTATTTTTAAAATGGCTATATTCAACAATTTTTATCGATTCATAACCCATGTAGTTATAATCTTTTGAAATAAAAATTCTTTATTCTCACTTTGGAAATCCAAATAAAGGTACTTCCCCACTTTTCATTGGTTAGTAGGCCTTATGGTTGTCGAAAAAAATTGGTGCATATTATTTGTGTCCCAAAATTTCATTAATTTTCCCAAAATTATATTAGTTTTGTCAAATTTAGTTTATTTTAGGTTAGTTTAGCCAAGTTCAAATTAACTTAGTTGGGTTGAATTTAATTAAGTAAGTTTAGGTTAGTTTATTTTAGCTAAGATTAAATTAATTAAACTGACCTACCCCCCCCCCCCCCCCCCCCCTCCCCCCATAATGAATTTGTAAAAAAAATCAACCCCCTCCCCTTCCCAACCCCCTTCAACATATCAGAAAAAAAAAAAAACCCCAACCCCCCATCCCTAGCCACACAACAATGAAAAAAAAATTTAAGAAAAAAAACTAACCCCCTTCCCCCCCCCCCCCCCCCCTCCCAAAAAAACCATGTCCCCTTTCCCCCTTCAAGTAAACAAAAATAACAAAAAAATTACAAATAATAAAAAAAATAAAAAATAAAAAATAAAACTTGTGTCCCCTCCCCCACTTCAAGAATAAATTAAAAAAACAAAAAGTGCAAAAAGACCCATGGCCTTTCCCCTCTTTTACAGTAAACAAAAGTAACAAAAACCTTACAAATAGTAAACAAAAATAACAAAAAAATTACAAATAGTAAAAAAAGTAACAAAAAGTGGAAAAAAAAATCCATGCTCCTTTGCCTCTTCAAGAGTAAATAAAACTAATGATTTTGTCACAAATAGTAAAAAGTAACAAAAAATTTAAAAATAAAACTCATGCCCCCCTCCCCCTTCAAGAGTTTTTTAAAAAATTAAAAATTAAAAAATAAAAAAATAACGATTAATAAAAAATAAAACCCACGACCCCTTCCTCCTTCGAAAGTAAACAAAAGTAACAAATAGTTTACAAATAAATAAATTAATTAAATAAAATAAAATAAAAACCCATGCCCCCTTTTTCCTTCCACCACAAAAATAGTTGGACAGTCCACATTTAATGTACTGTTCACACTTTTTTGAACACATTCCTCCTTTTTGCTCTCCCACATTCCCTCAAAACAACAAATAAAATAAAAAACTCCCCATCCCCCAACCCAAATGATTGGATTGTCCACATTAAAAAAAAAGTAACTACAGGCATAATGACCAGGTCATATGTAGAGAGTAAAATAAAATTACAAACAATTAAAAAGTAACAAAAAGTGAAAAAGGTTTAAAAAAACTATTTGCCATTACACTAGGTTTTTTGGGTCAAAATTGCCTATTGGCTGTGTCCCTGTGAGCGTAGTGACAAGTTTATATGTATAGGATTAGGCTGGTATGAGAGTTTTGAAAAAGATCCCTTACCAATAACATGTTGGTATGAAAAATTGTCTAAAAGTTTTATCTTGTTTTCAACGTCCTTGTAGAGTTGCACAATGTGTCCTTTCACTATTATATACATGTTTAAAGTTTTTTCCAAACTCATAGATGAAGGAGAAAAAACTCAGCCACTCAGTTTGGAAATGTAAACATAGAGATCAGATTTGGCATGAAATTTTCTCTATACATATGTGACATTTTTATTGTGTTGAGATTGCAGGAGACCCAGGGTAAGTATTATTTTGGGAGTAGAGGGTTGACCTGCCAATCATCATGACAGATTTCTTAAGAAAACTTGCCAGTGCAATGTGGGAAGTTTTAGCTACTGTTTCTGAAAGAGTTGTTAGCCAAAATGGAGAAAACTAGGCAACATATCAAAACCTTGACATGAGATATTTGTACCTCCTACATTAGATTTTTTATTCAATGCATTGGGTGCATTCAAAGTAAGAACATAAAAAAATTCTCGATAGCAATCATGCAGGTAGAGTTGACGAGGATTCCACATGTTTGAAGATGCTTGTGCCCTTAGTGAGTGACTCATGAAGACTCAACCTTATTATGTTGTAGGCTTAAACCCTACAACGTGCTAAGGTTTACCTTACATCAATTGTGATACATTCATTTTGAATACTCCTACGGTTCATGACACATCTGTGAGGTAAAGCCTTGCAGTTCCATCCATTTCTATATAAGATGTAGGGGGTGTTTGTTGTAATTTGAGTAATATCATGTGCCGTTACCGCATTGGAGTGTCAAGGCCTACTGTGTAGTCACTAAAACCAAACATATGGACATGTGGAAGTAACAAGCAAACAAAAAAAATCAAAATATGCACATCTGAAGCAACTTATTGGAACTTTGCTAACCCTCTGACTAAACCTCCAAACTATAAACCCAACCCATCTTGAAAAATTTAGCAACATGGTAGAGATAGGATGCTCACTGTCATATTAGGGATGCAGCAAGCCCGGTAGACCCATAAGGTGGCAAGGGAACCATTAGAGCCTGTTCCAGAAATTAATCAATGTTCCCACCACTGAATCACATTAATTAATATGCTGTAAATAAGGTATTCTCAGCATTCATGATGTATTTTACCTTTCACCATGAATCACATTCCTTAACAGTGGACCTGGCAGAACCCCACTGATCCCACCTAGGAAAAAAGAACTTACAAAAAGCACCATAATAAGACCCCAAAACCCAGTGATTGATAGAAGGATGGACAGACAGTGGTACAACAAGGAAGAAGTGGAAATGGAGAAAGAAAAAACTTTAGTCCTGGCAAGGATAATATAATTCATGAAAGTAGTAATAGGCTTGTCAATATACATGCATTTTGTTAGATGAACTACTCCATTGAGAAACTCGTTTTTTAAGCATTAAATAAAATGAAAATGTTCACAACATACATCAAGTCGATGACAGAAAAGTTTAGTTACATGATTCAAAGCACTGAATTGCATAATGTTTGTGATTTGTAGTTAAGCAGGTGATAATAATGGCCTTCAAAGTTTGAAAAAGCTAATCATAGTCTGATTACCATTTCAACTTTAATTTGTTCTTGAAATGGGTAGGCTAACCGTAAAGGACAAGCCAAAATATCAGGTCGGGTAGGATGGCACTACTGGCAAATACTATCTAGCGAAGACAGAGGCCGGAGTAAGGCTTGCGTCGAAAACATACAGGAAAATTCCAGCAACAAGGAAACCGATTTTAGTCTAATTTATTAGATACCCAAGAAACATAATCATCCAAAGAAACAACTTCTACAACGATAGATGGAGGTCAAATTTCCAAGGGGTAAACCTCCTTCCTCTGCCCTCCAACCAGTATGGGAGCCTTTCAGCTCGTACTGCTCACCCTCCTAGATCTTAACCTTGAACCTTACGGTAACCTTCTCCACAATAGTTACAGCTTTCAGTATATCCATGTCCGTCGCGGTTACAAGTTATCGTTGGCGGTATTGTAATGTTGTTCACACAAAGATATTTGCTTACACGATTTCATGCCATGAGGTAATTCAGAACCAAACCAACCACACATTTTGCATAATTGAGTGCCACAATCTACAGCTGCGAAACCTGTCTACAATACTTATAGATATGCACTCCTTGTTACTCTCTACCTCTTGCTAGCATATAAGAGTGCCTTCATTTACAGATTGAAATTTCACCTGACTTTACTCTTTACTAATTCCAGTAAGAAGGATGCAGCAAAGATATGTTTTCAAGCTTTCTCCCCACAGCAAGATCACCCTAGAGCAGATGGTAGCCCAAATGGCATGAAAGCTGCCCAATGTTCACTTTCCAACGACCAGTCAGAGGGTTAGCCTTGCTGGGCTCCTTAATCATGTGGACCATTGCTTCCTGCATTGCAGTGGCAACTGGAAATGTACAAAGTTTTTTGTAGAAGGCTACCATGAGAGATTTTGTTGCATTGTCATCTACTGGCCACAATGATAAGACAGTGCATGGCACACCCACCCTTGTAAGAGCCCTCCCTAAACCTGCAACCCCTTCTCCAGCAACAACACCTTGGCCAGTCTGGCATGCACTAAGAACTACCAGCTGTGCTTTCAAATTCATACCAGCTATCTCATCAGCAACTAGAACCACCTGTTTAGCCACCTTCTGTTCAAATTGAAAACGTGTCATAGTCTGCTGAACATCAAACTCATTGTGTGCATCAGATTGCATAAGACCCAAAAGTGGATCACCTTCCACCAGAACCTCAGAATTTCTGCTTGTCACATTTATGTTGAGAGAACTCGTGGTAGCTTTGTCATCTGGCTTGGCAAACAATATAGCTCCCTCCTCATACTTATCTGTAACAGTTGCATGTGTTGCAAAGTGGACAAGGCGTGCTTTAGGAAGCAAATGTTCTACCCTTTCCTTAGTTGCATTTGAACCCAATATAGCCTTGGCCTGGTTGTATCCAAATTTATCCTTCAAAATCTTCACAACTTCATTGGCCTCCTCCTCAGCATACTGGAGATTTCTCCCACCAAGGCTGCTATGGTTCTTAATTCCTATCACAAGGGTAGCACAACCTTGGTCATCTGTTGAGCTGTGAAAAGGCCTACTCTTGTAAAGTGCAAAACTGCGTACCATGCTTCTGATCGAGTCAGTGCATGACACAATGTATCGCTCTATAAGATATGGATGCCTTTGCTTCTGTTGTCTCTTGTTATCAATCAATGCTGCAAAGGGAACTTTGTGTAGGGTCTGCACATGAGAGAAAACTACAGAAGTTAACAGATTGCTGTCTGAATTGCAAGTCAACTGCTCATAAAAACCATCAGTCATATATGTACAATCAGCTTCCATGAAGACTGCATCTAGGAATGTTGTCAATTCAATCACTACAAAGGAAATCCAAACAAAAATTCAACAACAGCTTATAGGTTGGAACTAGACCTGATATCCAATGTCAACAATGCCTAGGAACCAATGATCCAAACAGAGACTTTCAACTCAAACTCAAGCTACAAGGTCATCGAGACATTCTCACCTCATGAGGGATGATAATAAGCTGCTTTGCCTTCTGCAAAACCTTTTCAACTGGTCTGATCAGTATATCATACAACTTAGTAAGGTATTTCTCTTCATCCACTTTGCTGTATCCCTCTGTTAACTGCAAGACTTCCAGTGTCTTATTCACCAGGTTGTCAATGTCATCACTGTTACAGATGTCTTTGCCCAGGTCTCTAAAGCTCTGGTGAAACACATTTGCTTTTGATGAGCTATTGAGAACATAAATCAACAAACCAAAGCCTACACATATTGTGTACTGAATAATGACCGCATCTGGCAAGGTACACATTTTATTCCACCCCTTTATGCAGTCCCATGCAGCGTCACAGCTCAGCTTATCAAACTCATCCAGTTCCAACTTCTGGGTGATGGCAGGATCAAGCTGTACAGTCTGTTCCTTGGTAACTGTTAGCACTTCATTCCACCTTTCCCAAACAAGTGCTCGTGACCGAGATCTCTCTCCCCACACAATGGCATCCAAGGCCTTATTGTTGCAAGCAAGACACCACTGCAGAAGGGCATATGTTTCCTTCTGCCCTTCAAAAAGCATGATCCAAAGCCTCTCATAATTCTTCTCCTTGATTGTCGTGTAACACTGAGCAGAACAGAAATACTTGATTGCACTTATGAGGTGAGTCTCAGCCTTGTCAAGCACAAGAGATCTTGCCCTGCCTTTCTCTCCTTCACTGCAAGTTAGAAGACAAAGGCCCACATGGTGTTCAATCCATGCCTGCACCAATGGCTCCTTGCGCTTCTTCACAAACTCCTGGCTCTGTTCAAGCAAAGACATGGCTTTGTCCCACTGATTCAACTGAACATGCACCTGGGCAATCCTGCAATCTATCTCCACCAATGCTGCTTGTAGTCACACCTTGCAACTCAATGCTTTTGCCAACCTGAAGCATTTCAAAGCCTCAGGTAAAAGACCTTGCATCAGGTGCAATGAGCCCAAGTTGCAGTACACCACAACCTTGCCCTCAAGGTATTGCAACTTCTTGTATGTGTCAAGAGCTTCAGTATACAGCCTCTCAGCCTGCTTTCAAACCCTGGCTTGCACAGCCGCATGTGCACATTTGATTCACCCACTAAGCCAGAAGCTCTCAGTAACAAGTCTTCTCAGCTACTGGCCTTCCTGTAATACTGCCAGTCCAACAGCACACAGAAACAAACTGAACATTTGTCAGGCTCAAAATCCTTACTCCTCAAAGTTGTTCAACTCCACACAATCACTGGAATGAAAAGAAAGAAGCAGAAGAAAAAAACCTACAATGCTCAGTTGTTATTGCCAGAAGCTTCAATATCTCTCTACCAGGAGACACAAATCCAACACCACAGAAGCTCACAATGTTCAAATTTATTTAAGGTTTTCTCATAAGGTTTGATACTCCAGATTATTGAACTCCTCACAATGTACATCAGAATCCAACACCACAGAAACTCACAATCATCAAGTTTATTGAAGGTTTTCTCAAAAGGTTTGATACTCCAGATTATTGAAGTCACAATGCACATCAAAATCCAACACTACAGGAGCTCGCAATCTTCAAATTTATTGAAGGTTTTCTCAAAAGGTTTGATACTCCAGATTATTGAAGTCACAATGCACATCAAAATCCAACACTACAGGAGCTTGCAATCTTCAAATTTATTGAAGGTTTTCTCATAAGGTTTGATACTCCAGATTCAACTCCTCACAACACACATCAAAATCCAACACCACAGAAGCTCACAATCTTCAAGTTCATTGAAGCTTTTCTCATAAGTTTTGATGTTTAGCAGATCTCTTACTTGCATTGCCTCCATGTATGCTCCGAGAGCAAACCAGATGTTTCCAATGACTCCGAGTTGGAGCTGTCGCATGCATGTGCAAGTATTAATTGGCATGATGTCCTTCTCGTTGAATGGATTATAATCATCCAAGACAAGTGCGGCACTCAGACAAACTGCTTGATTGAAGCTTCCCTTCATCCTGAGAACTTGACAGTTCATTGCTCCTATCTGGTACATGTCTGGGAGACCTTCAAAGCGACAGCCAACTTTTTTCAAGAAATTCTCTACTCCTCCGAGATCTCCAGCCATGAAGCAGCTGGCTGCCATGGCCCAGTTCAAGTGTGTAGTCCTGGTTGCAAGAGCAGTGGAATCCAACGAATATTCCTCACTGTTCCGTATGTCCTGCTTTGCTTCACTGATTTCTCCCTTCATCAAGTGCATCCAAGCTCTTCCTAAACATGCACTGCCTTTCAGAGTTCTGACAAACGAACTGTAGGCTAATCGCTCATCAATGCATGTGGTGAATCCCTGAAAAGCTCTAACCAAAAAGCTTTCGGTGTTTGATAGACTTGCAACAGCAGCTCGAAGCAGGACATAGCACAGGTGCACATCAATCCAAAGCTGCAGGGCTGTCGTTTTGTGGCAAGGCCACAGCTCTTGCTTCAAGGACTGGAGCAACTCTGCCGCCTGCACATAACTCAGATTTTTTATGTCCAGGAGAATCTGTTCGACCTTCCTCTGAAGGCTTGCGAGATATGTTGGTTGATCTGGCAGCTTGGCCTGCACACCAGAGTTGCAACAAAAGATCATCAGTCTGAGCCAGAATTCTTGCAAGCAGGATAGCTCTGTGGGGCTCCTTGTAATTGGACATGTGATCAAACGGGCCTGTGATGAACCTTGAAGCTTGACACAATACAAGAACATGCACAGGACTTGGAACTCGACAAGCGTATCTGTCTTCGCTGCACGAAAGAGGTTTGAGCTATGGAGGAATTCTGGCACTTTCGGTTGTGGTGTCAGAGAAGATCTTGGAAGAAGACGAGATTTGAAAAGCAATCGCACAAAAGACCTTGGAGTTTTTACTACGTCGAAAGAAGAACTGGAGTACCTCGTCGAGCTCCCAACTGCTGCCGTTCTCATCTCGCACGACGACACAATTGTGTGATCCATAGTCCACGAATCCCCGCTCCACGCTCCACGGTGACGCGAGTGAGGTCGCGAAGTACGGGAGCGGGGTAGGAGATCGGTAACATTGTCCAGCAAGGGAAAGCCAGGCCATGACCTCCAGAGCTTCGTTGCAAAGTGGCACTGGAGATGAATTGCTCTTGCCTGGACTCGTACAGCACGTCGAACACTTCATCAGGCTGAATCACATCTGTGGTCGCAGCCATGGATGCAGAACTGCGGCGCTCCAACTGATACAGGCTCTTTAATATCACGGCTACCTCAGGCACAATCCAGCGCCTCCATCTTGACGGTATGAATTCTCGCCGAGCGTCGTAGCGCAAACCCACGAGCTTGCGCACCTGCCGTCACCATTTTCTTGAGCTGGCGACCATGTCAATTGTCCGAACCCTACAGAGTCCCAGTGTACGGATACCAAAATGGCCATGCCCTGTCCTCAGGATCTTTAAATAAGATGCCTAGGTAGCCTAGGGTCCTAAAATTAAAAAAGGTCTAGGTAGCTTAGGAATCTTGGGATAAAAAGTTGAGATAACCCAGGTAAAAAGTGTAAGTAATCTAAAGTAAAAAGTTTAAGCAAGTAAGAAAATTAAGTAACCTAGGATAAAAAGCCTAGGTAGCTTAAAGTAAAAGGCCCAGATAAATCAAAAAGCTTAAGTAGCATAGGGTAAAAAGCCTAGGTAACCTATGCATTTTAAAATAAAAAATCTTCAATAACCTAAAATAAAAATATTTAAGTAGACTAAAAATCTTTAAATAGGAAAACCTAGGAGTCAAAAAATGAAAAAAAACCTAGGCTTCCTAAGATTTGGTGCCCATTGCGAAACTGTTTATAAAGAAAAAAAATTACATTCACCTTACAAAAACTTAGAGGCACAACCATGGGATGTATGTGATTTCAATTGGCACCTTATTTTGGCCTCCATGTCAAAGCTCGTCTCTCCACATCAAGTCCACATTTGATAAAAGTGACTTTGTTGAGTTTTGAATCTCAATGGATTGGGACAATGGAGTTTGCCTAATGCTTTGAATTGTCAAAGAACTAACCTTGTAGTAAGAATCCTCAACTTGTGAAAACCCATGGAATATCCTCACAAATTTACAAATTGTAATAGCCTTAATCAACAAAACCCCTAAACTTTATAAGTGAATCTTATACAACCCATAAAGAAACAATAGTTTACAAATGAAAAAAAAACCACACAACTATCTTATGATTATTTTGACTTATGCAAGAAAATAAAATCATTATCTTCTTGGAGACAATCGATTAAATATATGTAGGGCTTTCAACCAAAATGTGTAATACCCACATGTAATTGATACTTCTATGACCATCCATATGCAAGGGAAAACAAAATTCCTTGAGTAAAAGGAAAATTAAAAAAAGAAAAAATTAATTTATTAAGAGAAAATATGATATTGTTGATGTTAAAGGGTGATGCCACTAATGCTCAATGAGGTTTTGGCCTTATATGAAAGCACATCCATGTATACAACATGGATGCCATGAAACATGATAATTCTAAATAACTAACTACACATGACTTTAAAAAATTAAATACACATAGTTACTGTTGAAACCAAATATTCAAACACAAATTAAATGAAACCTCATCATAATTATTAATTGGAGAACTAAATGAAACAAACAAATGAATGAAAACTATGGGGTTTTTCTTACCTCTTAGTTTAGGCTTTGCTTGTAAGCTTTCTCCACTCTCTTTGAAAGAAAAATAAATAAAATAAAATTATGGCATATATGTGAAAATGTGAAATACTCCCCCAAATTTTATATTAGGTCTGATTTTAATTAGGCTTAAAATGTGCAAAAATTCATAAATGTTTGTTGTCTCCATAACCCAAAATTTTGAAACCTTAGTGTTAAATAACATAATTAATTATAAAAACATAATAATGCTAAATTTAATCCACATTTTTAGTACATAATTCAAACAAAAAATTAAATTGTTTAATTTAAGTTTAATTGTTTGATAACATGAATACAACATGCATTAAATGTGTTGACTTTGCAATACCCCCTTGTGGAAAACACTCTCAAAGCACAACCTATAATATTTTCATTGAGGGGTTTCATATACTTTGAATTTTCTAAGTTCTTGCAATACCTTTATACAAGGGGATGACACATATTTGAATCGTGCCCTTATTCTTTGTTTCAATGAACAAGACTAAGTTTCATGCAATACCTTCATTTATTTTTCCTCGTCCTTTTCAATTGTCATGGGTCTATAGGAATGACAACCAAGTAGGTAAGTTTAGCCATGTAGGTGGGGTTTGGTAGGTAGATAAATAGATGAGGGGTGACTAGGTGGGTGGGGATGAAAGTAACACATTTAAAATTTATAAGCGAGTAGGTAGATGGGGAAGAATCTAGTTTTAATTTAAATATATAGGTGAGTAGGTCAATGGGAGACAATTGGGGTTAGTAAGTGGGTGAGAAAAGTTTCAAAAGCAAAGAAAAAAAAAACCAAATAAGGGGTAGGGAGAAAATAAAGTTGCAAAAAACAAAAATTTAAATCAAGGCTGAGAAAAGGGCAAAAAGAAAAATTCAACCTGGGATCGCACAAGGATAGAAAAGAGAATCCTATCAGTGCACCATCCATCCACGAGGGGCATTGGTGGGTGCTAGTTCATTTTGGTGCACAAATAAAACTAATTGTAACCAGAAAGAGAGGGTCCACAACACATTTGTTTTTCATACAACCTTACTCCTTATGTAAGGTCAATAACTCATATGTTGTCAAGTAGGTAGCATTATAGTAGTCAGGTTTTGGGATCCTATAGTTCCTGATCCTCCATTATCGGACAGTTTTTACAAAGCTACACACCCATCAACCTATCTAAATATGTTACAATCATAGTAATCTTTAGTTATTGCTAGTGGCAATAACATTCTTGCATTGTGAACATAAAATGTTAGTATGGTCTGGCTTGAAATCAAAACTCTCAATGTTCATTCGGTCTGTTATGAGCTGTTAATTCCCTTCTTCCCTTTTTACATTGATCAATGCACATAAATGCTTGTGTTAATACTTAACACATATCAACTCTTGGGTTCTACTCAACAATTGAATTAGGTACACCAAGTTGATTTGCAACTATTCAAAAAAGGGATAAAACTTTATGAGAAATATGGATCTATGAATACTAGTCTTGATTTCTTCCATCTTATTTCTCTATCTCACATTCCACCCAATCCCAAGAATACCCACAAAGAGGTTTCTGGCTCCCATTCTGGTATTGTGATCTACCCACTGGATATTCCAAATAAGGTCTTCCCAAACCCCTACAAATGCAATTTTCTACATGCCTTTAATTCTACAGTTCATACCACCTTTTAAGTGTCATCAGCCTTCAGCATCAACCCTTAATTAGTCCTAGTCTTAAGCAAAACACAAAGCCGACCATCATATAGTTATTGGTGCAACGAAAAAAAATGACAACTATCTATCCTGCAAGATCCTTCTTACCAACCAAAAACTATTCTTTCTTCTACTTGGCAACCTTCATCTTCCTCTTTCGCATCCCTTCTCTTATCCTCATCCAACCTCTTGTTCTTCCCATCTTCCTTGCACCCATGAATCACGCTGCGCCATCCATCTTCAGCTGCCACCTGTCTCATATCTACTACTATAAAGAAATGGGTGTCGGTGGCTTGAACCGGTTATTCATGATTGGCTGGAGCCGCCCCCCCTTCACCCCCCTTTTCCCTTGAGGGCCCCAGCCAAAGTGAGCGGATGGTGGGATGGTCAACATAGTGGGAACCAGGGAAAACTGAAAAATATCCATGGGTTTAGGGTTTAGGGTTTAGGGTTTAGGGTTTAGGGTTTAGGGTTTAGGGTTTAGGGTTTAGGGTTTAGGGTTTAGGGTTTAGGGTTTAGGGTTTAGGGTTTAGGGTTTAGGGTTTAGGGTTTAGGGTTTAGGGTTTAGGGTTTAGGGTTTAGGGTTTAGGGTTTAGGGTTTAGGGTTTAGGGTTTAGGGTTTAGGGTTTAGGGTTTAGGGTTTAGGGTTTAGGGTTTAGGGTTTAGGGTTTAGGGTTTAGGGTTTAGGGTTTAGGGTTTAGGGTTTAGGGTTTAGGGTTTAGGGTTTAGGGTTTAGGGTTTAGGGTTTAGGGTTTAGGGTTTAGGGTTTAGGGTTTAGGGTTTAGGGTTTAGGGTTTAGGGTTTAGGGTTTAGGGTTTAGGGTTTAGGGTTTAGGGTTTAGGGTTTAGGGTTTAGGGTTTAGGGTTTAGGGTTTAGGGTTTAGGGTTTAGGGTTTAGGGTTTAGGGTTTAGGGTTTAGGGTTTAGGGTTTAGGGTTTAGGGTTTAGGGTTTAGGGTTTAGGGTTTAGGGTTTAGGGTTTAGGGTTTAGGGTTTAGGGTTTAGGGTTTAGGGTTTAGGGTTTAGGGTTTAGGGTTTAGGGTTTAGGGTTTAGGGTTTAGGGTTTAGGGTTTAGGGTTTAGGGTTTAGGGTTTAGGGTTTAGGGTTTAGGGTTTAGGGTTTAGGGTTTAGGGTTTAGGGTTTAGGGTTTAGGGTTTAGGGTTTAGGGTTTAGGGTTTAGGGTTTAGGGTTTAGGGTTTAGGGTTTAGGGTTTAGGGTTTAGGGTTTAGGGTTTAGGGTTTAGGGTTTAGGGTTTAGGGGTTTAGGGTTTAGGGTTTAGGGTTTAGGGTTTAGGGTTTAGGGTTTAGGGTTTAGGGTTTAGGGTTTAGGGTTTAGGGTTTAGGGTTTAGGGTTTAGGGTTTAGGGTTTAGGGTTTAGGGTTTAGGGTTTAGGGTTTAGGGTTTAGGGTTTAGGGTTTAGGGTTTAGGGTTTAGGGTTTAGGGTTTAGGGTTTAGGGTTTAGGGTTTAGGGTTTAGGGTTTAGGGTTTAGGGTTTAGGGTTTAGGGTTTAGGGTTTAGGGTTTAGGGTTTAGGGTTTAGGGTTTAGGGTTTAGGGTTTAGGGTTTAGGGTTTAGGGTTTAGGGTTTAGGGTTTAGGGTTTAGGGTTTAGGGTTTAGGGTTTAGGGTTTAGGGTTTAGGGTTTAGGGTTTAGGGTTTAGGGTTTAGGGTTTAGGGTTTAGGGTTTAGGGTTTAGGGTTTAGGGTTTAGGGTTTAGGGTTTAGGGTTTAGGGTTTAGGGTTTAGGGTTTAGGGTTTAGGGTTTAGGGTTTAGGGTTTAGGGTTTAGGGTTTAGGGTTTAGGGTTTAGGGTTTAGGGTTTAGGGTTTAGGGTTTAGGGTTTAGGGTTTAGGGTTTAGGGTTTAGGGTTTAGGGTTTAGGGTTTAGGGTTTAGGGTTTAGGGTTTAGGGTTTAGGGTTTAGGGTTTAGGGTTTAGGGTTTAGGGTTTAGGGTTTAGGGTTTAGGGTTTAGGGTTTAGGGTTTAGGGTTTAGGGTTTAGGGTTTAGGGTTTAGGGTTTAGGGTTTAGGGTTTAGGGTTTAGGGTTTAGGGTTTAGGGTTTAGGGTTTAGGGTTTAGGGTTTAGGGTTTAGGGTTTAGGGTTTAGGGTTTAGGGTTTAGGGTTTAGGGTTTAGGGTTTAGGGTTTAGGGTTTAGGGTTTAGGGTTTAGGGTTTAGGGTTTAGGGTTTAGGGTTTAGGGTTTAGGGTTTAGGGTTTAGGGTTTAGGGTTTAGGGTTTAGGGTTTAGGGTTTAGGGTTTAGGGTTTAGGGTTTAGGGTTTAGGGTTTAGGGTTTAGGGTTTAGGGTTTAGGGTTTAGGGTTTAGGGTTTAGGGTTTAGGGTTTAGGGTTTAGGGTTTAGGGTTTAGGGTTTAGGGTTTAGGGTTTAGGGTTTAGGGTTTAGGGTTTAGGGTTTAGGGTTTAGGGTTTAGGGTTTAGGGTTTAGGGTTTAGGGTTTAGGGTTTAGGGTTTAGGGTTTAGGGTTTAGGGTTTAGGGTTT